>JAOBYK010692554.1:0-10168 GCA_025434845.1 Phenganax subtilis
GTTGTTGATTTTGGACGAAATAACAAACACGGCCAACAATATAAGCGCTTCTTCTGAACGCTACCACACAACCAATCATTTTTTTGGTACCAAGACTGCTGGAAGCTTCTATATCTCGTTTTAAGAATGAGCATAGGGATCGGTCGTGGCATACAAACAATTGCTTTCTGCTCGATAAGATTGCGTGCACTGAAGGGCCTTTGTAAAAGCTCAGAAACAATGTCTCTGACTCCAAAGTCTTCAGACGCTACGCTTGGCTGACTCTCATTGATTTCCATATTCAAGTACCAATAACAGTTTGAATAAATCCGCAAGTTGACGAATAATTCTACAATAATTAGAACACTCGTGCTGTTGAAAATGAGCACGACTGAAGGAATAATTTTCAGCAAATGAGCATGCGTACAAAGCAATCTTGCCCAAAAATTTATCACAAATTAATATTTAAGTCGTGCTGGCCTGACAGAGCACGACTAAACTAGGGCTGATGTACCCATTTTGCCAGGTCGTCAGGTATATATAGCCAATCAGCGCTACGGAATATGTTATTTGGTCGGGCTGGCTGATTAGAGCACGACTGAAGACGGGCCCGACCCATTGGTCGTGCTATTAGGTCTGATATCGGGTGGTATACGTGGGAATATGTGTTGTCGTGTTTAGCAAGTAGTCTCTCAAACTATTCTTAGACTATTTCAAAAAATCTTGGTTTGAAAAATGTTTGGTCGAGCACGACCTCTAACTACGCTACTGCACCTACGCAAGTCCATCTACTATTTCTGGGTATCCTCCAAACTCTTATGTCGTTTACCTACGCAATCAGTTCGATGATAAAACAAAAATAACACTTCTCCATCACGTCTTTGATCAAGAAAAACATATTCTTGGTCTAAGCCTAGTCTATTCTATCAATATTCTCATGAAGAATAAAATGATCGAGTTCAATGGTCTAAAAGAAATCGATATGATAACCAAAAAAGTAGTATTTGATATTCAACAATTGTTTGTTTTAAATGAAGCATTTTTTCTTAAAGACTACGCGACGGATCCAAACAATGTAGAGATGTTTAGTATTCATGTTAGAAAAACATCCAAAGAAAATTATGGAAATGAGTGTTGGTTGCCTATCTTAGTGGAAACCAGCACGTAAGGATCATGTTAACAAACCCTCGAAGAAAATGCAAGAGTACCAACATATCGTCATGGGTGTTTCAGGCATTGTTGGAGGATGGGTAGCTGGAAAAATAATTTAAAATCTTGAACCACCAAAACCACTGAATTTAGAATTTAAATATATTTAATGTATCTTTCAACTTTTTCTTTAACATGCTAGTCAAAAGTGTCTACTTTAGGTTCAGGCTTAAGGCTTTGCTCAGGTGATGTTGGTTCGCTTTGCTCAGTTCAGTTCATGGTTCATTCTCTTAAACATTTTGGGAGGATGAGTTTGATAGTGGTTTTATCGTAACGAAGTACCAAGTTGTGATTCCAATTATAGAAACTAAGGGTATGAAGTAGAAACTAAGATCCCAAGGGTTTTTTTCGTTCTTATTATTTTCACTTGCTAATGCTCGTTTTTTTCTTTCTTTTGCTTCTCTAGAAATTTGAGCTAGTCTTTTCCCAGCTTCTACTTTTCGTGGATCTTTTTGCTTCTTTTGCGTAGTGATAACATCAAGACTACGTGCGACTTAGTCGTCTTGTTTTTGGTTTTCTTGATTTTGATCCTTGGTTTTACTTAAAAGTGAGCTTTGCTCGCCGAAGGCTTGTTTATTTTCTTCTGTCATTTATTAAAGGTAGATTTTAAGTAAAAAAGTTGTGTTTTTAAGTAAAATCAAGTTATCTGGTGTTTATCTCAAATTTACTTAAAATTTACTCAGAATTTGTAATAGTCTTCTAATCGTGGTTCTGGGGTCCATTCTAAACATGTGGAATCTAACATTTTTTTAAGATTCGCGAGGTTTTTATTTGTCGTGTTGATGTCTCTATTAGCATCAGATAATTCCTGGCGTAGACGTGCTTCTTTGTTTCTTCTTTCGACTTCTTTTTCATACCATTTATCTTTCTCTGCGGCAAGCTTCTCCATGGCGAGATTATGTCTCTTCCTTTCTTCCTCTTATCCATTATGGTTCATTTTACGAAACAAAAATCCTGCACCCGCAAAAGCAAACGCGTTGAAGATTCCTCCTGCAATCATAGAAGCCATTTATTATTGGTTAATTTTTTCGGGGATGATCTTCTTATCGTCGAGGTACTTCACGAAGATAGATCCCAACATAACAGCTCCAGCGTGTTTTAAAGTTCCTTGCATCGATTGTGGTGTTCCTAGAGATTCCCCAAACGCTTTTCTGCTCAACATCGATAAACCCACGGTTGACAACGTTAGTACTCCTGCACTATAAATTTGATTGATATATTCCTTCTTTTCTGTTTGTGCGCTCATTTATTATAGTGAAAATCTTTTTTTTTTCTTACTCTATGTTGACGTCTTCATTTACTATATACTTTTTATTCTCTTCGCTCAGATATTTTTGGATCGCTTTGCTCATTTCATAATGGTAATATGCTGAAGTGTTAATTTTATGTTCAAAAATGATCCTCTTATCATCATCTACACTCGAAGCTATCTTGTTTACAGTTTCAGAATATAGTTTTTGTTTTCTATCTCGGATAACATTCATCGACCTCATCGATACTTCTCCCATAAACACACATCTCTCGTAATTTTCATGCCTTAACAATTTGTCTGTTACTGATTTCTTCAACCCCTTACATTTCTTAACTTCTTTGTTGTCTTCCTTCTTGTAACTGTACAGTTTTGCTTGTAATCCTACGAATTCTATAATTTGTGTGCCTCCACATTCATCTTTAAACATACCTGCAACCTTCTTGTTTAATCCCTTCTTGATGTAAGGATTATCAATAATTATCTCAGAAGTATCAAAATAATCCTCCAGGTCTTGGGAAATGTCTTTATAAAAGTCCTCCGTTTCTATCTCATAGAGCAAAGAGTCTGTGTCTGTGAAGCCAAGTCTTGCTCGGTTGCCATATTTTGCTTTGATGTAATCGTAATGGAAATCATACATGAGACCTTTGGAAATATCCAAGATGCTCATGCCTACATGTATGAGCTTATTTAAAACTAGTTTTGTTTATAAGTATGAACTGCAACAAGGTCTTCATCAAATCTCGTAATAGTCTTAAGCTCTGGTCTCTTGGTTAGTTTCTCTACTCTCCATCTATTGTTTACCATTTTGATATTGGTCCTTTTTCGGATATTCTCCATTGTTTTTCCAAACACCACGTTATTCATGAGCTTGAAGAAATCTTTCTCGAACTTATTCTTAGACTCTGCTCTTAGTTTTGTGTTCTTTTCAATGTAAGGCTTCAACCATGTGGACTCTTTGAGCATTATTCCTTTATGGATCTTCCTTAATACTAATCCTTTGTGTAAACAGTTCTTGAGAGTCTGGTGATGTACCACATATTTTCGCTTCAGGCCCAACGTGGGTATCAGTTATTTTATGGTGATGCAGTCGTCTACTCGTGTTTTGATTTTCTCACGCGCTAGAGGGTAATCGTTGTGGAGGTCGTGAAGGTGCTCTGGATAATCCAAGTCTACTTCTAAGATACAACCTTGATGTTCACCAAGGTCTTGCCAAGAATTTATTTCCTGGTCTGTCACCCATTTGAATCCATATGTGGGTAGTGGTTGCATGATTGCCCAACCGTAGAGATTGTTCGCATCCAAGTAAGGAATAAATATGCTAGGTTGGGTTGGGTCGTAGTCCCTTAGGTACTTGTTGTTTCCTTTTATATATCTCTTCGTGATCATAGCTACACCTCCACGAATTCCTTCTTCTATCATGAGGTACATGTTTTCTTTGGAGAGAAGCTCTAGTTCCACGTTTGTTATCTTCAAAGCTGCATCCCAAGCTAACCCTGGAGCAGTGCTGTACCATGCAGGATCAAAGTAATAGTTCTTAATACACACTCCTCGAAATTCTTCAAACACATCTGCAAGGAGTAGCACATCTGTTTTTAAGTAAAGGTCATGGTAGTCTCGCATGGTGGACATGCTAAAACGATTCAAAACATGTTGTGCATGGACGTAGTCCTCGTGGGTTATATCTTCATCGTTTAATATAAAATAAAACGCTTCTATGGGTGGTAGGCTTGTGTCTTCTAAACGCTCAAAACCGTCCATATAGTCATAAGGGTAAACTCCTTTTTTGGGGAGTAGTTTTACATGATCTGCATAGTGTTTTCTAAGACAATGTTAGATTGTCGACTAAGGATCCTAGATTGAAGCTCACGAACTTGAAAAGTCTATAAACCTCAATAGTTTGGTGATGGGCTTACCCTTTTTATTATAACCCACCGTTATGTGTTTTGTAAAACTTATATATCTTTCTTCATTCTTTGCAATGCAACTAATTCTACCTGGGGTGTTGCTCAAAGGCTTTATGAATAGGTGGGAATCATAGCCTTCTAAGTTGCAAAACACAACTGGTATAAAGCTTGGGTTTTTCGTTTTTAAGTTGCACTTGTTGTGAGCTGCACTTCTGTGACGTGCAGAGAAGTGACAGTGGTCTCGCACTTTGTCTAACCTGTATGTTTCGCTTCGCTCAAGGCCTTGCCACAAAGTGCTGCTTTTGTTTCGGTCGTCTTCTACATGTCCTATAGACCCACCGCAAATGTGGCAACTAGTAGCATGATCAAAGTCTAACTTGTCTTGTTCTGTAAAGATCATTTTCTTCGGATGCTTTAGGAACTTATCGTAAATATCACGGAGCTCAGACTCTATCTTATCTACAAATATCTATTAGATGTCTCCAAGTGAGTCTATGTCAGGACTCATCGTATACTTCACTAACTTAGGCTCGTAAATGGAGTCATCAAAGCATTTTATTAAGTAGCAGAAAACACTGGGAATGTGTTGTTGATATTGTGTTGTGTTTTTGCCTAAGTGGTTGTTTATAGGTCTCGTGTTACATTCGAAATCCGCGTAGATGATAAATGGTACCTTAGTTTTGGAAGCGTGGTTTTGGAAGCTCATATAAGTATCTAGCTTTGGATAAACTGTTTTTGTTGGCTCATGTTTTCTACAATAATCTTTATGTTCATTTAGTTTCTGCTCTTCATAGAAATATTCAAGGCAGTAATCACACACATAATGCTTTACTTTTTTATTAGTTAACGATGAACTTAAATATCTACTTATGTTGCTAATAACTACGAAATGCTCATTATATACTAGCATTAGAATTATGCCTGGATCATCATGGATGTGCCCCATTGGAAAGATTCTGTTTATGTCATTGTATCCGAATAAGTTGATCTTTATATTATTTTTGTTCTCGAATTTCTTAATGTCTTCGGTTGGTGTTGGGAGTGTTATGTTTGTCCAGTCAAAAGTTCCAGCAAGTTGTCTTATTCTCCTTGTTATCGTAGTTTGATGATGATGATATTCATTTGATCTCTTAAACCTTGCTATGGTCACATCCCACTTAAAACATTGTTGGTCAGAGGTTCCTTTTTCATCCATAAAGTCGTTTTCTGGATTGATAATAGCTCTTTTATCAGCAAGCCACTTGGGAGTAGGAACATAAGACGAGCCTTCGAGCAGTTTGTATTTTGACACATGAATGTTAAGTCCTACTATTTTTTCAAGCTCCCAGCCAGAGCTCTTATTCCCATTTTTTATAAACTCACCTATAATTATGTGTATCATAATATCATAAATAGACTCTAAGTCTGATCCGGGTAATAGTCCATGATAACCTGAGCTGGAGTAGCCCTCCTCTCGCTCTATTATCTCATCTGTGGTTGGATTCCTCTTAATCATATCACAAGCTAATACTAGTTCAACCTTGGTGTTTAAAAGGCATATTCCCTCAACCTGGCATATTCCCTCAACCACGACTCTGGATCAATAGCAATGATGTACTCAAATATAGGATCATACTTATGCTCCATCGTATAAGATTTTAGTCGACCCCTCATGGTCGTCTCTAGCTTTTTAATTTTCGATTCGGGTTTCGATTGAAACATCTTTATCACTAGATTTTTCATCTTATTGTAACTGTTAGATACTTTTGTTTTTATTGGCTCTGGAACGTGGTCCACTAACCAGTTGTACCCTTCGTTCAATTTTTGTCCTCACAAATGTCCTTGGCTTTGGAGTAGGCTTCTGTTTTGGTTTCACATATGGTGTAGGTTCCAAAGGCTGTACACCAATGTCTCTTATAGGCTCATCTAATAAGTGAGTCGACCTCGGTTTATTTCTGTACTTATCTACATATATATTTATATGATTTGTAACAGTGTCCACGGTTTTGTCGTCGTAGTATTCTTTGTTCAACGTATTTTCTAAGGTGTCGAGGTACTTGTTAATATTCTTGGCTCCTCTTTTCGTAATTTTTCCTTCTAATATTTGAAGTTTCCTCATTACTTTTATAGGTATGTTATTTTGTGGACTCATTTTGTTTTTTTGGCTTTGCCGCTCTGCGATTATTGAGCATGGTTGATTTTTGAGGAAGATTTTTGTTCTTAAAAATCGATTTCTTAACGTTTAACGAATTTGCATTTTTAGCAGGTGGCTCGACTACATTATGATTTTGCCAATTAGTCATAGGCTTGGTGAAAATTTTTTCTGTTAACGTTACAGGAAGAGTCACGTTTCTTGAGCCATTAGGACGTCCTACCTTTTCGTACTTCTTAGTGATACTCTAAATCTTTGAAGAGCATTTTTAGCTGACGTGCTTGGTCCAACTCTGTTTGTTGCATTTTCCATATTTCTATACGTTTGAGTTATAAGTTGAGATGTTGTGCCTCCAGGTTTAAATCTTCATCACTTACTGGCAGGGAAAGAATTCTTCTTTTGATGGCGCCCCAAATGGTTATCCTGTTAAAGTCTCCTCACTATTAATTATGTTTATTGATTTCTCAATCTCCCACGCTGTAGGCTTCATTTGTTGTTCTTGTTCACGCCATGCCTTTGATACTTCATTGTTTGGCCTTCTTAACAATGCTTCGAGATTAGCTTTCGGAGTGGACCGCCTTGCGCTTTTTGTATATTCTCGATTCACCATTGCATGTTTAAAGCGTGAAAAGTCGAGCTTATTTCCTTGAGAGATTTTTGTTTCACTCATACTTTTATTATTATGATTTTTTGTTTGATTTTGGCTGATGGTTTCTTCTCTACTTATATACGCTGAATTAATTTTTCGATTCCCCGACCTATTATGCAAATTAGTCTTAGTATTATTTTCTAAGGTTCCCTTGCTTCACATTATTTCTATTTTTGTGACTTTGTTATTTTTTGTTTGATTTTGGTTCATGGTTTCTTTTCTACTTATATGCACTGAATTAATTTTTCGATTCACCGACCTGTTATGCAAATGAGTTAGGTCACATGACTAGGCTAGGACGTAATAGTAGCTTAAAAAGATCAAAGATCACGAAGCGCTTTGGCACCATCTTGAATAATTAATGAGAAGGACGTGGCTAAAATTGATGACGTCAGCAAAAACGTGCCTAGGCTTGCCGTAACAGTGGCGTAAAACGATCGAAGATTGCGGAGATCAGCTTTTGTTTCCATCTACCTAACTGATGTGAAGTCGTATTCATATAATAGAATATATTCCCTTTCATTATCGGATTCGTTCGTCTTCAGTCGCCAAAATTGAAAACACCCAAAATTCTCAAGGCGCAATAGAATCACTTGAATTCCTGAACTAGAATCAGTAGAATCTACAATGTACACAAGAATGCAACGCACAATCTACTTATTGTTTTAATGAATGAGGAAGTGTGTTACCCTTCGGTAAGCTGATGTATTTATGTATCTTGGAAGAACTGAAGTGTCATTTATATAACTTCAACACATCTGCCTTAAATATTCTATGAAAATATGTTATGAATAACGCAATTAAGTTTGAGTGTGACACAACGTACTCATGTAGTTCTACCTTATACTACGCAGATTTCTTACAGTTCCAGTTCATTGAAAAACAAAAGGATTTTATAAACGATCTTTAAAACTGTACAATACATCTAATCTTTGGATAAGCCTGGAAATATTTTTTTAAATAGTTATATAAATATATATTGGCAGGAAGTGAAATTGATATAACATGTTGAGTTATACGCCCAGTCTATATTTTTTGGCACTTGCACACCCCCATTTTCGCTTGGAGTTAACAACATTGCTTGGGATCTTGACACAAGTTGGCTGGTACCATTCTTGGCATAGGTAAAACTGAACGTACTGCTGATTGTCATTTGGTAATCTGCATATGCAATAATTAAACACCAATGTGCTTATGTGAGTCATCTGCCATGGTACTCCCTTCGCTGTCTTTGGGAAAAGAACCATGGCACTAGTTTCCAAACAGTGGATATAGTGCTGACGCATGACAGTTTGGTCATGCTGCTCATTAGCCGGATTTAATCCATGACCCAAATGAGTGGCAAATGCCAAGGCAAAAAGTCCACAATCGCTTAGACATATTTGTTTCTGAACCTTTTCATTAAGAAAAGTCAATGTAGGTCCACCATATTTTAACAGACTGGAAGAATGTTTAATTGCATTTAGACTTGATTTGTTGTACAAACTAGCAAAAAATTTGATTGTGCCAGAGTTAGATTTTGTTGTCATAGTTGATAGGCAACCCCAGTGGTCCCCAGTATGCAAAATTTGTACAAATGCAGATTTTGCAGGGACAACCTTTGTATCAATTACTGAAGGGTCCCGAAGGCCATCTACATGAGGGAAGTTATTCTTGAGAAGTATTTGACCAGCCCTAATCTCTGTATTATTCAGCCAGGTAAGTTTCTTTAACAGTCTGGATTTAGTTTCCTTGTATAAAACCAATTTGCTTTGGTCATCTGCATCAAAGCTGTTTTCTAATTAAAGCCATACCAGGGGTCAGGTGAGTTTTCATCAATGGTAATGACAGAATTAGATTCATCTTTAGTAGGGACTGCATATTTGCTCGTAGGAGTTTCGGTTACTTTTCTATTGGCTGTAGTGACATATATGGTTTCAGCTTTAGAACAAACTGGTGGGGAAACTTCAATATCCATAGGATCTTCATCAACAACTGGATTCGCTATGCAGGTACTGTCACTAGAATCAAACATAGAAACACGATCTGACTCAAAGTAAGCACAACTCTTCGCCTGCTCAGGTTTTGTCGCAAATGGGACATCAAACTGGTTTTTTGAGCAAAACGACTTTGACTTATTTGATGACGTTTTTGCTTGGATGATTCTTTCCTTCTTTCTCAGTGTTGTCCTTCTTTTTTTCATTTTCAGTTCAGAGTCACCATCCACAGAAAGCTCAACATCGTGGTGCTTGCGCACATTTGATGCATGTGCTCCAACTCGCTTGGCAAACAGGTTTTTTCTGCACCTTACTGGTAAAAAAACATAGTTTTTTTTGGATTGCAAATCGCTTGCTTTGTTTTCCTCATTTACGTTTAGTAAATCATCATTGTCAACCGTTGCTATTTGTTGTGGTGGAATATTTTCTTTTTCGTCCGTTAAATGATGGCTTTCAAAGTTGGTCAGCAATGGTTTCAAACCTGTTTTTAGGTCTTCTAAGGCATTATAGACCATGGGCCAAGTGCTAAAAATGTGACTTTTAAATACGCACCCCGGGGAACCAAAAAATTTCTTCACCAACAAGATAGTACATGTATTTTAGCAAAAAAATATGCGGTATGCCAAATGTAAATCTTGCACATTAATGTAAAAATCCAATATCTTTCTCGACTAATTTGCATGAAATCGACAACTAATTCGCTGCGAATGGTCAGCGTGCTTACATCTGTTAACCAATTACGGCAGCTTTTCATAGCGATCAGCCAATTAGATAACAGTGTATTATATCAGTCAGAGAGAATGCAATTCGCATTTGTAAACAATGGCGTCTGGAGGAAAGGGCAGGTCACCTCGGAAAGATTTTTGCATAATGCATGTCGTAAACAGCGCAAGAGGAAAATTGACATCTTTCACAATTACATCATGGTGCAATTTTGTCTCGTTCGCATCCAAATGGAAGAAATTTATTTGTAAAGAGGGCGAAATTGCTTTTGATTCGGAGGCAAAACTTGACTTACGTTTGGATTCACGCTGTGAGCAAGATAAAAACCAGAGAAGTTTTCTGCCA
>JAOBYK010692665.1:0-10168 GCA_025434845.1 Phenganax subtilis
CCCACGCTGGATCGAGCTTGGATGGCTGAACTTGGTCAAACTGGGTTGATGGCGTTACTATGGTGCATTTCGAAGACCAAACCCAATTGCAAAATTTCAGATCTAGGCTCTGTGTTTATTAAAATATGAGTTTGCACTGTTTGTCACAAAGACTGTCCTCACACCAGAATCATTGATATGATATTTGGGCATGGTTGAAACTATGTTTGATTATCATGTCAAGTACTGATTCTGATTGATCTTCAGTGCAGTACTAGCTGTATGGTTTTTGTTTGAATGATATTTACAAGTCAAGTCATGTCATGAGTGATGAAAAAGTCATATGTCATGACATGAGGCATGAGTCATGAGTCTGAGTCATTCCTTCATGGCAGCCCGCCTCAGGTGCAGGTTATTGGTCTGAATTGAAGGCGGCCCTCAATCGGGCTCATTGTCGAGTGGCAAGCTCTTTGGGCGGGCCTGAGGAGTTCAAGCGGGCAGTGACAAGCAGGTTTCCAGTGGCCATGTCGGACCATGAGGTTGTCACTTTGGCCAGGGAATTTGGTTGGGAGGACAACTTCATGGAACCTCCAAAGACAAATCGGAAGAGGGCACGCGAGGCAACTCGACAGGATGGTGTCACCAATCAGTCTGGTGATATTGGGCAGCTTCTTGCTATGTTGCAGCAGCAGCAGCAGGGGTCTTCCTCTGCGCAGACAGCCGCAGCAGACAGTAGTCAGCCTGCTCCACCTTCTGACCATGTGCCAATCGTCAATGAGCAGCAGGAGACTATGTCAGCTCCCTTGCCACAGGTGCCCCGCAGGTTTGCCCGTCCTGCACAAGCTACTCCTGTCCCAGCCACTCCAATGCTGGCACCTGTGCCAGGTACCCCTGTCCCAGTGCCAGCTACTCCTGTGCCTTTCGTCCGATTTGATCCGCATCAGATTGTTTTGGCAACTCCACCTGCTGTGCCAACACCAATGGCACCAAATGCAGCCAGCAAGTCAAGACCTCGGCCTCCGCTACGTGTTGAAGGCCCAGCTCCTGTTGGTGGTGGTGATGAGGATCTCCTTCGTAACCTTGAGCCTGAGCTCGAGGCGGCCTTGGACAATGATGTGGTGGCCATGGATGTTGATGAGGACATGGAGAATGGTAATGATCATGGGGATGCCGGTGGTGAAGCTCGTGAACCAAATGAAGTCGAGTCAATGAATGAAGAACTCAATGAAGACAAGTGCAACATTTGTTTGCAGTCTATGGACATGGGCTCTGAAGTTGAGGTTGCAGACAGGGTGACTTGCTTGCCCTGTGGCCACAAGTGCCACACAGTTTGCTTGGAGCGGTGGAATCAGACGAATCCACCCGCTGGCAATTACACATGGCGCTGTGCTTACCGATGCCAGCTGTATGTTGGGAATCAGAATGCGGCTGCTGCTTTTTTTCCTCCAGCTGCCGGTGTTCCTCCAGCTGCCGGTGTTCCTCCAGCTGCCGGTGTTCCTCCAGCTGCCGCTGTTCCTCCAGCTGCCGCTGTTCCTCCAGCTGCCGCTGTTCCTCCAGCAGCTGGCGCCAATCAAGTGGCTGATGATGGTGAGATGCAAGATAGTGAGCCGACCTTCATGTAATCTACTGATGACTGATGACTGAGAACATTTTAATTTTCATGATTGATAAGGATGGCATGAATGACAAATGACTCATGAAAATGATGTGGTCGTGTTTGCAGGCGTTGTCAAAAAATCATTGAAAACAATGGGACACCAGTGTTGCTTTGAACATCTGAAGCGATGTGATCTTTTGCCACTCGTTTGCTTTGGGAGCTTGGGACTTGAGGAATGGAGTGGACTGGCTGAAGGTAACCAGGCAACAGTTCATTCATGGGAAATGACTTGTTTTTTATTTATGTGTGTTCACTCCATGGCTTCTTGCTGCAAGCTCTTTTTGAGGAAGCAATTCGTACCTCAAATCAGGGGATGCAACTATGCAGAAGCAGTTCTGCAGCGGTTTGACGTTGCAAATAGAGCTGGGGTCGAAGAAGATCAAAAGAGAGTTTCAGTTTGCCATGTCTCTTCTTGGTAGGTGGCCTGCTTCATGCATATAATACTTGCATGACTTTTGATAATTCTGTAAACTTCATTTGCATCATCAGTGTTAGGGTATCTGTCAGTGAAGGACATGGATGGACCTGTTTTCGTTCTAGTGGCGATCAGTACAAGAGACTAAGGACTTATTATATCTTGAAATTATGAACGTCATTCATGACTTATGACATATGATGGTGCATAACCTGTAGCTCATGGCAGCACCGCTTGTGGCATGGCAGCAGCCGGAAATTCCACTGTTACCTCACAACGCTGACAGAATCGTTCTCCGTTCTGGTACCAATTTTCCCTCAACCGTTGCTTATTGCCTTCATCAAGGCGGAGTTCTATTTTGGGACTTGGCATACATCCACGACTCTTTCCGAGATGGTGCTGGTGAAGAATCATCCAGTAAGTTCTATGAGTCGATCAGATCTTTGGCTGTTGAAATGAACCTCCAGGATGCGCTTCACCTCCGTGGCTCTGTCTTGAGGCTTCTCGAACTCACTGTTGTGTTTTTTGCTTGAAAGAATTTTTCAATGAAGATTCTTCAACACATCAACCTGGATAGACTAGCAGCGACTTTATTTCTTTTGAGACTCTAGCCAACATGGTTCAACATAGATACCATCGCAGTTCAAACTCAATCGTCAGTCATCATTAAACTGGAGGCCTGGGGCTTTGGATGCAAACTGCTGTCGCACTGATCTTCTCTTTCAATTCTTGGCTATCTATGCTGGGAAGGCTAGACTAGACAGCAGAGAAGCACTTGCCCTATCGCATCTCAAGAATGCAGCGTTCAGGGTTCACCAAGTCGCTCACATGACTGGAGGTTTCAGTGTACCTTGTGCTGGACACCCCGACCTTGAAGTGACCTCGACTGGAATCATCAGCAATTTTCAAGAGGTGGTGAGGTGTGCACATGGGACCTTCCAGAGTGCCTGGAAGCTTCAATGGGACAGCATGACTTCATCAGGGACAGGGCTTTTGAGCACTTCGTGGGATGAGCCAAGTACATTCCTCGATGTCCTGCTGTTTTTGACTTTGGTTGCAAAAACAAGGCGAAAACAAGCAAAACATTCATGGACAAAGCACAAGTCTGGTGAACTCGTATGCTTGTTGTTGACCTCTGTAGTTGATTCATTGGCTCACGTTCTGCATCTCTACTACTGGCAGATTCACGCTGCAGATCCTGCCAACCAGAGTGAAGAAGCTGAGAACATCCCTGCAAGACGATTGAGGCAGGGCAGGGGACTTGTTTCAGGTTAAACTGGTCAGGCTCAAGTTATACTTTTTCCACCAGTCTTACAATTATTAGAAGCTTTGTTGATGTCAAATGATGCCATAGAATATCAATTAAACTAAATGTAAATGTACAATCAATATGTAAATTATATACACATGACTTGACTGGAGCCAATGACCAATGTTTGTGCTTTTGGTTTGTCGCAACCTTCCCCAACCAGGAACAGCCGTGGTTCTGAAGATCAACCTGCACGCTCTCAGAGAAAGATTCATGTGGCCCAAATCTGGCAGTTCTACAGTGATGCTCGGGATTTGAACATGTCTATGACAAGGCTTGCCAAGGTTAGGGCCAGAGAGGAACATGGAGGCAACACCCCAGGAAGTGCTAGCAGCTGGCAAAGGAAGCTCCTGCAAATGTACGATACAAGATTGGAGCTTTGCTTCATTGGAGCTCAACATTTGACTCTGATCACGGACGGTTCCACCCATGGATGCCGAGACACCCTTGTGACCTGTGTTTTCGACCCTATGGAGCAGGTGGCAGGCTGGGCAACTTGCATGGCTATTTGGCCTTCAAAGTTCGTGAGCCCAGGAGACTATGACTTAGAGATGGAGGTGGAACGACTACTAGCACGGAGAGAGGGTGAGAGACTGAGCAGTTACAAATTGATCCAGGCATTATCAAAGCAGTTGTGGCTGGTGACTCGCAAGCAGCTTAGCATGTCTGATTTGAAAGTGCCTGTGGATCAGCTTCCAGCAATTGAGAGGCTTGAACCTGGAGATGTGAGGACAGTTGAAAATGGTTGGCTGCATGTGACCAAGGAAGATGGAAACGTGTTTGATGTTGATCTTCTTGGTATGGTTCAGCGATCCACAACACTGGGCATCATAGGTGACCAGGGCCCAAACATGCAGGCCTCGATGAGTTTCCTGTATGGCCACCACTTCCTTGTCCATGGAATCTACGACCCCTACCATCGCCTGGTCAATGATTGCAAGCTGAGTGCTGATGCAGCGGGAATGCTTGACGCCACATGTGCGTCCCGGTTCCTATGGGGAATAAACTATGGTCCCTTTGGGTCGGGTCAGTTTTGGGAGGAGAAGAAGGCAGCGCTTGCACACTTCATGTCCACGACATCAGCAGAACTTTTTGCCAACCAGAGTCATGTTTTTATTTATGTTTGGTTGAAAGCTCGTAGATCAAAACAAGTATGTTTATTTATGTTCTAGTGTCACAACCATTTGATGAATGCCATGTGGAAACTGCAGCAAACAATGGGCCAGGATTCTTCGGTCTTTGAAAAGTATGTAGCCCGCATTGCATATGACTTTGGGATGCCGCTTTGCTCTGAAGAGGACAAGCGGGCTGTGTGGGAGGCATTGCCTGAGATGCTCACCAGCTTTGTGAACAAAGGGTCTCTTCCAAAGAGTGGAAGGTGGTTTTCTTTCCATGATGTTGGATTAGAGCAAATGAGGGAGTGGTGGGCCACCCGGATGGTGCTTGGGGTCTACCTTGAATGTGAAGAAGAGATCAACCCAGACTCCCTGGACAACTTCAAAGCTTTGAGAAAAGGAGCTGGAGGGTTAAAGCTGGGCTACATGTGCACTTCACAGAACTTTTGGGAAGACACCAAAATCGTTTTGACTTGTGCCCAGCCGCTCTACACCTTCTTTTGCCAGCGGGTGCGTGATTGCAAAACAGCAAATGATTCTCTGGAATTCTCTGTGAAGGCCTCCAAGGAGTGGCGAGGCATGCCCCACCTCTTGGAACTTGCGGACTTTTTGACTTCAGTTCGCCTTGCTGAGATTGAGCCCATTGCTTTCTGGTCCTGTGATGTGCACCAGATGGCCCAGAAAGTGTTCTCGTACTTGACAAGCCTTCTGGGACATTGCAGCGGCAGCTTGAGCCGGTATGGGTGCCCACCATATTCATACTCTGGAATCTTGAAGGGTGACATCACTTCTTTGCAGCGTATGAAAAAGGATTTGAAGCTGCTGATTGCCCTGGAGCTCTCAGGTGTTCCACATTCTGACAACCTCCTGGCAGATGCCAAGTTGTTGGCCAACGATTGTGTCCGGCTGTGCATGCTAGGGTTTGAAGCTTCAGGTTGGAATCCAAATCACAGGCCTTCGACTGAGATTCTGATTTCTCTGGTCAGGACTCTCCCAGATTCCAAACTGATAGAAGACACACATGGTCGCATTCGTATGAGGCAAAAGAGTCAAAGCAATGAGAAACTGACCAGGCCGGCTGTGCAATTGATTGTGAATGATTCCGGTACACTGGAAGAGAGAGAGATCCGTCATGGTCCTGCAGTGACTCAAGATGCTTTCCTCCAGTTGTGGCGTGAGACCAAGGACACTTACAAGGCCAATGCCCGCTGCAATCCGAAGACGCACAAATTGCCCAAATTCTTCGGGAAGATCATGAAAAGGGAACGTAGCTGGGCAGCGATCACAGAGCCAAACCTTCGTTGTTCAGCTGCCGCTTGGGAATGGCTGCGCTACTACAGCTAAGAAGACCTCTCACAGTCATTGGTGCAAATCCAGGCAATCTTTTGGGGGAGGGGTAATGTAGAATTAGAAATACAAAAAAAACATAGTAAGTATTCTTCAACTGCTTCTGGCGTTCTGTGTGTCTGACTCTGTGCAGGATGGCCTGTTGAATCTTCTTTGCAAGAAAGGCATTCTCATCCAAAAGGGAGGCGACGTTTTTCTCATTCTTCAAAGCTACAAGTGGGCATCATTGGCGTGCCCTGTGGTGTGGGTGGGTGAGAACTTGCTTCAAGTGAAGCCTGGCGCAGAAATTCAATGGATCTTCGTGTGCAACCCTGATGACTGGGAAGCAATTCCTTTTACAGTTGTGTGGCGTGCTGACCTCGGCTTTGGCCTTTGCTTTCAGCGCAGTGGCATCATTGAACGTCTTGTCAAGTTTGCTTTGCGTTCACCAGGGACCTTTGTCCTCAATGATTTCCATGTCCTTTGTGACCACTATGGGATTCCAAATGGAAGCAGCCAGAAAACTCGCATTGGTGCCCCTCAGCTACTAGCTTTCAGATTTGGTCGGAACGATGAGGAGTACACCAAGGAAGTTTTGGAGGCTGAGGGCAAGGGCAAGTCTTGTGGTAGCAAGCGGAATGAAAACCAATCTGATTTCATGGAATGCTTACTGGAAAACATGAGTTTGGAGGAGCGAGCCAATTTCAAAGACCTCAAGCAGGAGGTTTCATCAGCAGAACGGTATTCCTTTGCCAAGAGGCAGCTATGGAATGAATGGAAAAAAGAGAAAAAGGCAGAGATTGAGGTCGGGCATTTGTTTACACCTGACCTGCTGGAATTGTTTATTGAATTTCTTTTCGTGAAAGGGTCAAGCAGTTCCAATGTTCATCGCATTAAACATATCATCATGAACCTTTTAATTCCCCTCATCCCGGAGGCTAAAGAAGCCAAAAAAGCTCAGAAGGCTTTGATGCGTGGACGTGGGCGTGGACGTGGGAGAGCCCGGGGAAGGGGTCGTGGTGGTCGAGGACGTGGTCGTCAGCCAGCTTCTGCAGCAAGCAAGAAGAGGAAGCGAGAGGATGACGATGATCCTGATGACCAGGAGTCGGAGGACTCGGATGATGGCAGTGATGATCATCACCACCCACTGGATGATGGCAGTGATGGCAGTGGGGAAAGCAGTAGTGATGGCAGTGATTCCAGTGATGGCAATGGCAGTGATGGTGGCAACGGTGGATCAGGGCCTCAAGCTGCTAGTCATGGTGCAGCTGATGTTGGCAATGAGTCAGTTCAGGAACTTGATGCACATGACTCTGACTCTGAGCTGGTGGCACCACCAATTCAAGGGAGCGCTGATGATGTGGCAGAAGCCTCACGACCTGGGAGTCCTGCTGCTGCTAGTCATGAGCAAGAAGAAGACTTGCAACCAGCAGTAGTCGTGGCAGTAGCAGCGGCTTCATCTGCGCCCCTGGAAGTTCATGAACATTCTCAGGAAAGGATGTCTTTGCCACAGGAGTCTGAGCCTCGTCTTCAGGAGGCTGACAACTTGCATCCAACAGCAGCTGAAGAGTCTCAAGTTGAAGAAGGTGGCCCAACAGCCGCGGGAAGCTCAAGGGACAAACCCAAAGCATCGTCACCTGTTCGTGCACCTGTTGTTCGGGTCCATCGGAGCCCAGCTGAGATTCTCAACCAACTCTGCCCGCCCGGAATGATGCTTCGGATGACGTACAACGACCACCGGTTCAAAGTCGAGACTGGCAGCAGATTTCATGAGTCCTCTTCAAAGCTGAAGGCTCCTTACAGCCAGAAGAGCTACTCAAAGTCCTTCGCTAGTGGTGCCCCTACATGGCAAGAAGCCCTGTCAGATGTCCACAACCATGCATGGACAAAGCACAACATGATGGTGATCGCGGGGTACATGGTTGGCTCTAGCGACCCTCAATCCCCTGGAGTGATTCCGGAGGATGTCTTGTCCGACCTGCAACCTGAGATTGAAAAGATGCCTCCTCCAAAGAAGTACGGCTGATCGACCACTTCACTTGCGACTCAATGACACATGCGACACACCAATTTTCAGACAACGGCGCTGAGGTGTAAAAAATAGTCATTCTGCATTGCTCTTCAGTTTAAACAGTTTGATTGTTTTGAGTTGTTGAAACATCGGTCCTTATCACTTTGACCTGCTGTGCTTACTAACAAGGCAAGCGATGATAGTATGAAGTATGATTGATGATAGTATATAGGGAAGGATCAAATCATACTTGTAAATACCTGCGTGTTCTTGCAGGGAAAACATGAGTGTTGGGTTGCTTCATCATTAGCCGCTAACGCTTGCTTCACTTTTGACTCATGACCCCTATGATGATGACTCCAATGATTGTCTTGTGGCAGTCTGTGACTGTGTGCTCTGGTGCTCAGCAACAGCGTGGAAAAAAGAAACGGACTATGGAGCCAGCAGGGCCAGCTCCGGTTCCAAAATTTGCCTGTGTTGCTCCTGGCCACCAGGGGCAGAGTTGCACGAGCAGATTGGCATCGACAGCTGAAACTGAGGATGACCAAGTTGAGAGTTTGTTTTCATGCTGTTCCAAACTGCAGCTGGCTGACTTTCATACCTTTGCGCACTTTGGGAGGCACAACTACGTTAGTCGTTTCCAAAGTTAGTTTTGACATTCTTTTGATTTAACTGTGGGCGCTTAATTTAATAATGATGTATTTTTGATGGGAAGTCATTCCTGGCAGGTGCACAATGGCCTTGGAATCGCTGGCATACTTGAAGGTCATTGCCAGTGGTTGCCTTGACTTTATTTCAGGACATGCGCCGCAAGTGATCTCCCAGTGGACTGCTGTTCTTCACATGGCCTATCCGGAGTTCCAAGCGGTTTCTCTCAAGGAGATTGTTCACAAGCTCATTGAAAGAACCATGTACAACCGTGAGGCACACACTCAGTCCATGCTGGATTTTGTGGAGTTTTTTGCGGGCAATGCAGCGCTGTCCAAGGAGCTGTTAAGGAAACAGCTGAGAGGAGCCTCGTTTGACTATTTGTATGGGCCCTCCCATGATGTGCTGACAGCATCCGGTCTACGACTCGACATTGAGGCTTTGGGTTCTTTGCGTGAGAAAGGCCTGAGCTGGCTTGCTACGCAGTGTAGCTCATACGTAGTGCTTTGCAGAGCAACCACCATGAGGTTTCCCTCAAATGACTTTCTGGGAAACTTGTCAAACCCCAGAGTTGTAGAGGGGAACTCTCTAGGCCTGCTGAGTGCTTTGTTGTATTTTCTAGCGTGGGTCTCATTGAGCTGTCCGGTCCTTGAACAGCCGTTGAACTCCTGCTTGCCAGAAACTCCAGCCTGGAAGTACTTGCTGCGCTGGACAAAGGCCATTTGCACTACAACATACTTGGGAAGTTTTGGGGGCCCCTCTCAAAAACCTTTGCAGCTATGGCACAGCAGGATGGAGTTTGTAGCTTTGAGCCGACCACGTCCAACTTGGCTGGGAGCAGCTGCTGAATCTCTAGTGACTAGGGACGGCGCCAAGTTCACAGGCCGTAGAGATCAGCTCATTGAGTCTGAGCATTACACAGTCCAATTTGGAAGGGCTGTGGCAGACATCGTCTGCGATTTGTAGGGGCAGGTGGATGATGGCACATAGGCCATCATGACTCGACTCATGAGTGGACTGTGGGGAGAAAGTCCATGAAAAAGCGGAGTTTGACTTGAAGACATTACATGAGTTTGGACACATGACATGGGACACAAATGACAAATGCAGGCAGTGAATGAATCAATCTTGAGGACAAGTCATGTGTCATGAGTCATAAGTCATAGGTCTAAGTCTCACTGTTTCCATTGAAACACGTTGTCGTGTGATGTTTGACACTTGTCATGTGAAGTCTCTTTTTTGAAAGCTGCTGCCTCGAGATTTGTACAATCAACCATTCGAAAACAGTCTATAGTCTATCAAATGTCTTGTGACCGTTTGCGGCCATTACATATGCTTTCTTTGTGCCAGGAGCTGTGTTGCTGACTGAGACTGCTTGGGGGGCGGAATGCCTAACCCTGCCTCAGGGAAAAAGAGTGCTTGAAGATGCTGAAGCTTGAAACTTTTTTGAACATTTTTCAACACACATGAAATGCAACCTCAAAAAAACATACTATGCACTACTAAGGTCTGAATATACATATCCCATACAACACCAACTGTTTGTAATTCAATTTGTTCTATACTAAGGTCTTATGTTGTTTTTCCTTACCAAAATACAAACCCCCTCTGATCTAAACCCTGCTGATCTGGACGCGCTACCACATCTGGTGAAATTGGGGCATCGTTGACGATGATGCCCAAGCTGGAGTAACTCACATCTTGGTAG
>JAOBYK010692776.1:0-10167 GCA_025434845.1 Phenganax subtilis
TATTCATCTAACGTATGTTTTAGGTATATAAATTAAACTTCAATGAAATAGCCCCTAACTGTAGGGAGCCACCTTAAATACTTTTGAGGGAATGTTTTGGTTCATCGTCTCTTTACCATTATATGTTGAAGTTATCACCCGATTCCCCGACCTATTATGCAAATTAGCAGCTGGCTTAATTATTCTTGGTTTTGGTATGGATCTTCTGATTTTTGCACCTATCAGTTCTTCTGTTGATGTTGATGGTAGAATTAAAATAGTCGAGCCAAGGGGTTGTCCTACGGTGTCTGTATTTCTTTGTGTTGTTCTAAATCTATATAAAGATTCTCTAGCAGACGTGCTTGAACCAACTTGATAAATTGCATTGTCCATATTTCTATAAGTATGCAGAATAAATTGAGATTGATGACCTCCAGGTTTTAACTCTTCATTGGTTTTTGGCTTAGCAAAGTACTCATCTTTTGACGGCAGTCCAAAGGGTCTTCCAGTCAACGTCTCTTCACTTTTTATTACTCCTCGTTTTGGTTTTTCAATCTCCCAAGTTAATGATCTCTTTATGTCTTGTTGTTCTCACCATACCTTTGAGACTTCTTTGTTTGGTCTCTCTAATGCTGTCGTAAGGTCAACTTTAGGTTTTCTCATTATGTTGCGGCTTGGTCTTCTCGACGTTGTTGGATTAGCATTTGGTCTTGTAATATATTTCTGATTCACCATAGCATGTTTGAAGCATGAAAAGTTTAACATGAAAAGTTTAATAAATTTATTTATGCTAAGCTTTCAGTCTGTAAGCCTCGACTGTCATCAGTGCAAAGTCCAAGCTTACGGAACGAAAGCTTTGCAGAAGTAAATTTATGTGGTGATTCCACAAGATCTTATCGTTATATTTATAATATTAAATATTGATTTATTAAACAAATAATATGTTAATATTGATTCAATATAATTTTGACTTGTAGTTTTCAACCATCTTCATCATGTCGACAGAGTATATTTCCTGTTCCAAAACTCATTTCCATAGAGGTCTCATCTTTGCAATGTGCACTCAATAGCAGCGCTCCAAGGAAGTTACTGTGGAGATGCTTGGCTGAACATGCATTATTTAGAGCGATGCAAAATGGAAATTATTATATAGGCAATGCAAAAAAATGCGCTTTACCTTCCAGTGATACAGTGAAAGAGAAAAATATTGTTTTCGTCACTAAAAGCTAAACTCATATCTTCAAAACACTGCATATATATTCTTTTATTATACAATAGAAAACAAAATGTAGTTAAAATGCAACATATTAATATCAAAGAAACATTGGAAAGTCGAAAATTTTTGACAACTGTCGTAGCTAACGAGAGGATGATGACAGGTCTTGGAACTTTTTACTTTTATTGCTCCGGCATAGAGCTATTCAAATGTCTGCTAGTCACAAACAAAATTTTGTTTGACATACAGGAAAATATTGGCAAACTATTCAACTCGCTACTTCAGTGACTTTGCCATTTGAATAATCAGGAATTGATTACGTGCTACTAACTTCACACTGCGGAAACAAAAACATGTTACAGTGCATTTTCCATTATCTGTGTACTATGTTATAAATAAGATTTTAATCATAATATTTCGATATTTTAGAATCTTATTTAAACAGCTCACACTGACATGGATGGCGAAAATAGACTGACTGGTTTTGAGTTGGGACCTTACATGGCACCCGAGTATGGTTAGTAGATATTTTTAATGTCTGGAGTTCAATGTTATGCAAATGCTGATATATCTACTGTAAATCATTTTATTGGCTCATAGCTTGATTAAGAAAGTCTCCGCAGGAGCTTTAAAAATTGCAATGGTGTTACAATATCAGCAACCAGCGTTCATTGTGGTTCAATGCTGAATATGCAGTGGTTGCTAGAGGTTATTATCTTTCTGCTCTATTGTTGACATGGAAGAATTGTATGACAGGCGGAGGATAACTTTTGGTGGCACTCGGTGCAAATCTCATTTCCTTCGGTTCTGAGTTTGTACCAGGCACACGATTGTTCCACCATGCAAGAGCAATAGCTTTATGTGAAAGCGAAAAACCTTTCTCGTGAGGGTATGCGCATATTGATGGAATAACTTGAGATATGAACGACTTGCCATAGCCAGTAAGAAATGCCTATAGCGCATCTTTTCTGTGCATAAATCTAGTTACTGCCTTTTGCTTTGGTTCCAATTCGTTCATCTAGGCAAAGTTTGCCCTTAAAGATTCACCAATTCCTTTTTTTATTGCATCTGCCATTTTAAATGCTTAAACTTTGTGAATGTGAATCAGGTTTTTTTTTAGCCAATCACGCCACATCTCGGACAGCCAATTATGGCTGATCAATCATGTACGTGGTACAAATTGTGAACCTAGAGGAGGTTGGACAGTTCTCACATGAAAATCGTGACCAATGAAGTCATGTCTGGACAAAATATATGCATCCTGAGCAAATTCCTTGGAATAAAAGCTATGAATATTTATATTTGAAGATCAGAGTTCAAGCATGTTGTATCATTACAAAAGTACTGGTGATATACCCAAACATATCGATAGTAAACGCTATTATCAACCTTATGTTGTGGTGCTGACTCAATACCTATTGTATTTACAATTTTCAAACTAAAATATCTGAAGTTCCCATGGTTAGATTTTTTTTTCCAAATACTAAAGAGATATATCAAGACCTTAAATCTACTGGATGGATCCAACGGATCGATCCCCTGGCACTTTCCGAGATATTCGACGTTGAAGTGACAACACTCATTTTCGGCAGTACTATAATAACTCATTATAGTGTTTGCGGAGCTTTTAGGCGAATTGAGAGTAAATATTCAGTTTTGAAGATCAATACTGAAGCCTGGTGTTGTAGTAGAATAGGACTTGAATAGTAAGTAAGTGTTCTTTTTACAGGATACTCCATTCCCCAAACAAGTTAGGTTTAAATAAAAGGTCCTATCTTCAATAGATTGTTGCCGAAGTATTTCGGTCTAAAATTTATAGTAAAGGAGATACAGCTTGTCAAAGTTCGCAAGACTAACTATTTTGGGCATCAACTTTTTTTTTCCAGTGCAGGCGTGATTTTGGTCTGCGCCACGATTTTTTGACGTCACTGCGTGCCTCGAAGCTATTTTGCAGCGTTGTCAGTTAGTATTTTTATACAGAGTTCACAATGAACAACAGTTCTTCAAACTTTTTGGTTGAAAATTCGTCAGATTCGAGCGATTCCAGTTCATCAGGTGAGAGTGTAGATGATTTTCACAGATACATTTTGCAAGCAAGTGTAGTCTTGGGCTATCACTTTGAACCTAGACGAGATTTCTACAACACAAGTAACAAGTCTGTTGACATAGGAGATGAAAAAAATATGTGAATTGATAAAGCGTATTCTCGTGTTTGCTTGGGAAGCATGGCTTGGCAAATCATCAAACTTCGTAGTCCTTGTTGATGAAATGAATTATGTCGTCCATGAAGAGTTCTATTCCAGCCAAATCTTCAAGTCTTTGTTATTGTTAGGTATGAATGCGAGCACTGTCAGATCATGGATAGGGAAGCTGAATGCCTTTGTGGTCGTGAAATTGAACAAGTCGCGAAGACAAACGAAGAAGTTTTTGAGCATACAAAACCTTCCACAACTTTGAAATTTACTACAGAGAATCCTGGTTTTCACACAGTCGGCTTAGATCGATGGGTCCTGCAAGCTGTGTGGTTTCAGTACAAGCAGTAGTACGGAAGCAGGGCCTTCGAAAGTCCAGAACACAAAATGCAGAAGCATATCGCATACAGGCAGTTAGTGAGATGGTGTTGGGGAGTTTTAGGAAAGGAAATTCGAGTTGCTATTCCATCTTGTGCTGTAAGTTAGATTCGAACGCACATTCAACCACCAGGCAACGAAGGTGACTTTGTGTTCACGGATTTAGCAGTTTTAATTTGTTTGGCCACCCAATTCTTTCTCTGTTCTGAACAAAAAACATTAAAGTATTTTTGGCTTTGGTTAGCTCCTTGCTTTACCACTGCCTTGTCTCAATTGACACTTCCATTAAGATTTAAAATGGCTAGCTGAGTTCGAGCTACCACCTCGTCATAACAAAGTGCTCACTCTTGGGGACGTATTTTGTCATTAAAGAATGGTGGGATTCTAACTCGCCAGTGTGATGAAATTCGGTCAGTTTGCCAATGTCCTTTAACAGTTTCTTGTTAGTAATCACTTCTTCCAAGGCAACATGTGAAGGACAACCAGTTGTAAGCCGTTTTGTATTTTGTTGTTGTCTCTGACTCAATGTCGGGTGTGCACATTTTTTAAAAGAACTAAAACCAGGTGAAGTAGTCCCGCTGTGTTTCCCAGTGACATGAAATAATAAAGACAACCATCTCTCCCTTAGGATGTCAGCATTCTCGTCACAAGCTGCTGCAGACCATCACAAATAATTAGAGACACTTTGAATCCATGGGCATCAATTCTTCACGCTCTTTCTGTTTTGCCTTCTTTGTTAATTTTTTTGTTATCCATTTACTCAAGTGCCAAACATTATAGGGATGGGTAATATGGGCATAGTTAGTCTTCATATTTGCCATTTTTGTTGCATGCTGGTCTGTTGTTAGACAACATCTGGGAATATTCTTTTTGATCATGGAATTCAGGGCTCTTCTACAGCCTTCGTACTCCATTGCATTTGATGATGTTACCTTGCTCACCTGCACTACACTAAATTCCATAATCAAATTGGTTTTTTCATCCATAGGAGTGTAGGTGCCATATATAGCCGAGTGCCCAGGACTATTTCACCACACATCACCACATATGTCCACACTGCGGTTTTGCTTCATCTGCCTCACAACTGCGGTCATAATTTTAACCCAAGTGTGTTGATTTACTGGAAACAGAATTTGCATTGTGTAGTGTAGTAGGGTAAAGATGTAACAAATTGCAAGTTAGGTAGTTACCAAAATCTGCAATGTGCTTGTAGGTGTTCCCACTAAACAGAATTGCTGCTGGCCTTAGGAGATCTTTAGCAGCAGTTTCATTAACGAATTGTTGTGATTGCCAAGTTGGCGTATGCCTATTATTGCAATTAGTGGTTATAATTACCGTACTGCCCTTGAATTTTTGTGTAGTTGAATCAACAGGGATGCCTAAGTTTTGACACATTTTGAACAACTTCATCAACTGGCTACGAAACATGAAGTATTTTCTTTCAGGATGACCAGGCTATGATTCATCATCTGTATCAGAGCCCTCAGAAGCGGAAGGGCTGTACAATGAACAGCTGTCGTTAAAACTACCATCTTCCTCTCTTTCATCCAAGGATCTTTCATTTTCAGTCGCCATAGTTATGAAATCTTGGACTTCAGTGTCATAACTACTGGGCAATGTAACTTTTTTTACTTGTGATGTGCAAGTTGGTCTGCCTAGTTCTGTCAAGTCGTCAACAAGACAATACTGTCTATGTGGACGAAAGGAGTAACTGTGAGCCTCTAAATGTCCAAGTTTGTGCAGACCATCGGGGGTTTCTCCTGGCTTTTTGATGGCCTGAGATATTGATAATTTGGATGCCAATGGTCTTAAACATTTTCACTTGTTCGAAACATGTCAGAACCTCCTAATCTAATATATCAAGCTCCAAAATTTGAGACTTGGAATTTATTGCTTCAGTCTTTACAGCAAAATCAGGGGCGTCCATTTGATTGTTTTCATATGATTGGTCAAGTCAATCACCAAGACTTCTATCCTCAAGTGTTTCAGCAATCTTGACAATGAAGACAAGTAAATGGTATACTGGCTACAGTTTAGCTGATTTAAATATTCTTTTTACAAGTTTATGTCACCCCTAATTCCATTTTCATTGCATGTTTAGCACCCAGCACTATATTAACATTATACAATAAATATGCAAACATCCTTAAATAGACTTTTATGCAGTGCATATAACAGTATATTTGTACATAACACTTGGAGTACTAAGAAATTTAGTACATCAATAATTGTCCAATTATTTTCAAATATATATTATATTCTACAACAGAAAGTCAACCTTCAAAAGCTAAAAGCATTCATTTTGAATTTTCAAACCAACTGTGCAAAAACTCAAACCTTGCATTTTAGATTTTGTATTTGCCTTGTACTTGATGGTCTTGCTTCCTTTGTTTCGGCGTTTCCAGAAAATGCAAAAACTGTTGGCACTGCGCTTGATTTAAGTCATTTGCCTATCTTGAAACCAGGAATGACTTCCACAGCAGGCTTAAAACAATCTGCTGTAAAATGCTCGCTACTGACGTAGGTGTAGAAACGTGCATGAGGGTTCTGTCAACGTAGATTGCGCTTCCAGACGCTTTTTAGTGCTTATATCTATCCCTTTTGCCCTTCGACTTCCGTTTGTACACAGAGGTGCAGAACAATGCAGCATTTCGTTTCTAAGTTGTATATTTGATGTGCCAATATAAATTTATCTGTATCGCCGGGTAGGTTTGAACAAGCACGCAGTGACGTCACAAAATCGCAACGCTGACCAAAATCACGCCAGCACTGGAAAGAACAAGACGGCGCCCGAAATAGAAAATATCATGAACTTTATCGAGCTGTATCGCCTTTTCTACAAATATTTTGACCGAAATACTTCAGCTACAATCTATTGAAGATAGGACCTTTTATTTAAGCCTAGCTTGTTTTGAAACTGGAGAACCTTTTTAACATTTTGATGTTTCAAGTGTATAGTGTCATCATTACGTGATCACTGAAGACCATTTGTAATTTTTAAAATCTTTCGAGTTCCCATGGTTCGATTTCTTTATTTTTGAAAAATATTGAATACAAACATCATAGGTTTAAATCTGCTGGAGGATCCCAAGGGATTCCCCGTAGTTTATGAGATATTTGACATTACAATGACTACACTTATTGTGACATCTCCAAAAATAGCGCGTTAAAATAGTTTGATAAGACATAGCGCTATCAATGAACTTAAATTATATATTCCAATAGTGGTAATCTTTGAATGGATGAGTAGTTTGAAGACTTTCAATTCATGCACCTGTTTTCTGCTCGCCGTGTAATTCTCCTGTGTCAGTAATAAGGTGTGAATATAAGAACCTCTGGACACCAGAGGTTCTTATATGGACACCCTGACACCAATAAAACTTAATACTTCCATTATCTATCAACTGTTTAATTATGAGACGTTCAGATTCAGACAGAATTATGTTTGCTAGAATTGGGCCTAGACAGCCACCCACATTAACACCGTCTATCTGCTCATGGCAAGTATCGTTGCAAGAAAAGATGGTTTTCTTAAAGGTATCCTGGATTAGCTGTCATAGAGCGGATTTCTTTAGCTCTGTTGTGAGCTTTCCATCGTAGATTCGTCATTCAATTACTTGTAGTGTTCTGTCAAGAGGAACATTTGTAAAAAGGGATTCGACATCAAAAGATATACACTTGTAATCTGGTTCAAACAAAGATTTGGCAATGGATTCGATCTTGTTTCATGCATCAAATGTGTTTTTGATGGTGTATTTATTGGTTGTTAGTTGATGTAGTCATTGTCCGAGGTATTTTCCAATTCCATAATGAGCTGTTCTGGTAGTGTCTAGTATTGGTCTCAAATTTCAGATTTTATCAAACTCTTTATAGATCTTTGGCAATCTGTGTTCTCTGGCTGGTGTTGCTTTTTGCAGTTGAATATAGTTATATGTGGGTTAAAAAACAACAAGCTGCTGAACTTGCATTAAAATTTTTAATTCAATGCCATGATGAAGCCAAAGTTTACACGCTGGAGAAACTTGGAAAAACTCCAAGCTAACAACAAGAAGAAACACTTTCGAAAAATTCTTTGTGAGGAAATTAACAATAAACACAAACTGATCAAACAGCTAAAGCAGATAAATGTTGAAACTGTCTTTGAGAAGAGCAAACATGGTAATTTGTTCCATAATTTGTCAGCTGATGTAATGAGGTCGGATTCTTTAGGGTGAGTAGCAATACCATAATTTAATCCAAATTGAAAAGCAGAATACTGATTGTTTGATAGTGCTTTCTCGGTGAGATTGATGATGACTTTGTTTGGGTTAGGTCGAGTACCGTCCAACAGCCGTTTTTCTCCCTGTAAGTTATAGAGCTTCTCTTCATGATGCTTTTATATTCTCTCTTTCTCTTGTTTTAGTTGTCTATTAATCGTTTCATGACGATCCTTTTCATCCATATTCTGTTAAGATCACTTTCAGTATCAACACAGTCGAAAGGGCGAGAAATCACCTTCATGTGTCCTCGATTCTACAGTCTGCGAATTTGAAATGATAAAAAGAAGATCAAAATAATCAAAGAGACTCTAGGGACAATCATAACCTCAACACTAGAAAATGGAGCAGGAGTTGTCATTCTAAGTAAAGATAAATATATAATTTCAATGAAAGGTCTGTTTTCTGATCATAAACGATTCCAAGTGATAAGTGAAGACTGTACTTCAACCAGACTAAATAGTTTTCAACAATATCTAGGAACACTTCTTAAACGAGGAGAGATAGATGAACCCACATATAACCTTATTTGACCGCAAACAGCAACACCAGGCAGAGTACACGGATTGCCAAAGATCCATAAAAAGTTTGATAAAATCCCAAAATTTGGACCAATAGTGGACACTACGATAACAACTCATTATGTGATTGGAAAATACCTCAGACAATTACTCCAAAAACTAAAAACCAATGAATACAAACATCAAAGACACATTATGCATGAAACAAGATCGAATCCATTGCCAAATCTTGTTTGAACAAGATTACAAGTTTGTATCTTTTGATGTCGAATCCGTTTTTTCAAGTGTTCCTCTTTACAGAACACTACAAGTGATTGATTGACGAATCTACGATGAAGGAGAGCTGACCACAAAGCTAAAAAAATCCCCACTATGAAAGTTAACCCAGGATACTTGTAAGAAAACCATCTTTTCTTGCAATGATACTTGCTATGAGCAGATAGACGGTGTTAATATGGGTGGCTCTCTAGGCCCAGTTCCAGGAAATATAATTCTGTCTGAATTAGAAGGTCTCATAATTAAACAGTTGATAGATAATGGAACTATTAAGTTTGATTGTTGCTATGTGGACGATACCTTATTTTTAATCAAACACAAAGACATCCACTTTCTTCATGAAAAATTTTACACTTTTGATCAAAACATTCGCTTCACCTATGACAAAATTGAAAATGAACCTCCAAACTTTTTAGATGTAAACGTTTTGGATAACAAGTTTATGGTAAACAAACTTTTCCAGGTCAATACATACACTTTGACAGCTTTGTTCCTTGGAAATACCATACAGCTTCGATATACTCTCTTTTAAGCTGTGTTTACAGAATTTGCTTTCCATCTAATCTTAAACAAGAGCTGCATTACATCAAACTGGTTGCATCTTGGAATCGTTCTCCTAAACGAATTGTAATATCAATTATGAAACGCTTCGAAAAGCACTTCAATGACGCAGATACAAACAACAACAACAATAACAACAGCAGCAACGAACCTGTTAATGACAATAATGGAGAAAACAATGCAGCAATTACTCTCTGGTTGGACATGCCATACGTTGGCGTTAAAGGTGAACTGCTTTTACGTGGCTTGAGAAAGAAACTCTTTCGCTGTTTCAACAGGTCGGACGTACAACTTAGAATGAAACTGGCAGTAACGAAACTAAAATGTATACAAACCCAAAAGACAAAATCCATAAAAGATATAAAAGTAATATAGTTTACAAATTCGCTTGTTCAAATTGTGGAATTAGCTATATCGGATAAACTGGAAGGACTGTCTTTGAAAGAACTAGAGAGCATGCATAAAAGGATAAAGAAAGTGCCATATATAAGCATCTACGTTAGTGTAATGATAATGCATGCATCAAATATCCCTAGTCATGCTTTAACTGAACTTATAATCAACAATACGAACATAGTTGGCTCTTCAAAGAACTGGAACTTGCACCTGGCATTTTTGCATGCAAAATCGCTAGTTCGCCATTCATCATGATCAGCGGTATCCTGGCAAAATGTTATGCAATCGATTGTTTTTTCCAAATGGCGGCCGTTGGAGATGCAAATTTTAAAGTTTTGGAAGTGCTTAATGGAGACTTCATGAAGAACGACCCGATCAAGAGGCTAGCTAAC
>JAOBYK010692887.1:0-10164 GCA_025434845.1 Phenganax subtilis
GCTGGATAAAATTTATCCGTTGGATAGCGAGTTATCCACTGAATAGCCATTTATACACCTTTCGTACAACCGGCCCCAGTGTATTACTCACTTGTTTTACTTCAATCCCTGCGGTCTTTCCATTGATGATTAAATCTCTCATCCCATGCTGGAGATTCACGTTAAGCTATGGAAAAAGGAAAATATGTCATTACAATTTTGTTCAATGATAAACATTAGTCTAAATTTTTTCCGTTCAAAAGACATTTATTTGATAGTGTACATATGAAATTACAGCCCGGGTTTGTATTCGGATACACATTGTGAAAAGGACCGTGTTCTTGTTCATTACACGAACTGAGATAGCTGCCTTTCTAATTTCTAATTTCTATCGCTTCAACACTACATAATACACTACAGTAGTGAGAAACTTGCTACACTCAAGACTGTTCAGGGAGTATAAAATACAAGTGTGGCCGGAAAACTTGTTTTATGCATGAAGCTAGCTATTGCATGTCATTCAAAATTCTGTCATTAAAAACTTGTCATTGGAATATTCAATCTTCTTGCCAGAGAGAAATCTTTCATAAAAACTTTGTCTTTTCTGATAAATTTGTCATAATATTGTCATAGGAAATTTGCCAAAAACAAACTCATCATACAGTAGCTACGAAGAAAGTTGTGAAAGAAAATTTTCGTTGACAACTCCTCGAAAAGATTTACTCATAAAGACTTTGTCAAAAAAATTATCACAAAATCTTGGCAAAAAGACGTCTGTTCGAGAATCTTGTCAGACAGAAAAATTTTCGAATAGAAAATTCGTCAAAAGAATTGGTCGTCTTAAAAAACTTCTTTAATATTTTTGGCCAAGTCTACAGGTTCTTTCAGCTTGGCTATGATTGCCAGAAATTTTTCATGAAAAACTTGTAAAAACGAAATTTTTCATAGCAGACTTTCAAAGAGAAGTTTTTTGTAGAGGACTTTTCAAAGGAACTTTGCAATAAAACTCTTGTTGTCATGTCAAAAGATAAAACAGATCTTATAAAAAAATATTAAAAAATTGTTGTAGAGTGTCAGTTATGTATAATAAAAAAGTGTCGAAGTTAACAGACATCTCCCAATAGCTAGGCAAAAAGAAGTAAATTCATTTACGCAGCTGGAAAGAACATGTCATGTGTAGTAAAACTGCAAAGTTATACGCGCAAAGCTTGTGAAATGCGCGAAACATAGCCCCACAATATTTGCAAATTTAGGTTCCGTCCACAAGTAAACGGCGTTTTTGGCAACCAAAAACGGAAGGTTTTCGAAAACGGTCTCCAGAGTGGATACTTTCGAAAACGCCGTTTTTGCGTTTACGTGTGGAAGAGTGAAAACGGAGGTTTTCGAAAACGATAACGTTGATGATCGGATTCACTCTGCATTAGCGCACATGTTTAAGGAAGATGGCGGACCAAAAGTGCATCGCTGTTTCACTTGGGCTGATTTCAAGTCTCTCAGCATGCATTCAGCTAAACATTACTATGCTAAAAGTTCACGGAGAGTATTTGAGAAAGGGAATGAATATTGTGAAGATGCTTTTCTTTTCAACGTCGCAAAATATCGTTCTAAAACGATTAAATAAAATGTCGGCTAGACCAAGAAGATTCTGGCTATGGCCAGGACGAACGAGTGAACAGCAAATACGAAGCAAAAACGAAGCAAACACGAGATTATTATTTCTTTAAAACGTCGCCCCAAACACATAGAAGTATGTGCGTACGCATAGATTGTTGCAATTCGAGCCTGCGATCAATTGGAAGAGCAAATAGTACTGGGCAATGCGCATGCTCTACACCAGACGCTATCATATTTCCATCGTTTATGCTCTTACGTGTGGACGGGCGAAAACGATTCAAATACGCAACGTCTGGACGCGAATTTTTTTGAAAACAGAGAAAAATATCTCCGTTTTCAAAAAAACCTGGATACATGTGAACAAGGCCTATTCGGGTCACTTTTGGCTCAAATATGGTAACAATTTTGGCATGAAATAAAAATATGTACTAAATCTGCAATCTTCGTAAGGCTATATGTTTCCCGCTTTTACAACCTTTCGCGTCCAAACTTTGCAGTTTTAGTTCATCTAATATCTGCTTTGCGCAGGTGAATTTACTGCTTTTTGCCTGTACAACGAAATTTGATCGAGAATGCATGGGACTTGTCCATTGGTGGAAGTAAAGGATTAGTGCACGAAAAATTAGACTCACTAAGCAAGCGTGTGTCTATACAAAGTTTATAAAATCACAAACATGGAAGTAATAAAATAACCATTTGTTTTACTATCTATGTCACAAACCAGCCTTCAAATCCTCTAGCTAAATCTTGCACAACAGGCTCAAGTTGCGTTCCACTTGCCTTGTATAAATTGCGACAACTCAAGACGTTGTAAAATACCTGTGTTTTGTTGCACTTTTACACAAAGTATATTCCTCTTTTGAAATTAATATAACCGATTGCATTTGTCGAAATAGCTGGTGCATGTCAAACATAATTTCATTATGTTCTGACGGAACTATAACTTCAGCATACAAATAAGTACAAAAACATCACCAGGGGCCGGTTTTACGAAGCCCGTTTAGCCTAAACAATGGATAAGTTCAAAACAGCAATCATATATAAGTAAATCTTTGAACAACGAAATTGAAAGGGTTTTATCTGAACAGAATATACTAGTTACATAAGACTTGACTTGAAAGCTTTTGAAGTATCTGGGAATGTTTTTGAATTCTGACTTATTCGCCGTTTAAGCTATGCGGGCTTCGTACAACCAGCCCAAGGTGTTCAAACAAAATGTTAATTTCGTGCTGTCGTTGCCTTTGTTGTTTAATATTCACTAACATAAAGAAGGGAAAGGCATAAAAGCAATCCAAGATTAAAGAAATGATTTAGTTCACTAATTGTTGAATTTGGTTGGCAGGCTAAAATAAAATAAAGAGGGTCTCATCATCGGTTAGCAAGTAGTTGTGCAGGAAATTGGGAACTACAACGCTCCACAAAATAATTTGCATGATTTGCTTGGTGGGTGAACATTTTCACGTGACAAGAGAAAATCCTTTGTCCGTGCATGCACTTGGTTGTAGTTGTCAATTATTTTCAAGATCTAGATGGGCGGTCGAATTACGTGGTCGCACTCTTTGTTTCACAAGTTTTCGCATAAAATCTAGTTAAACCGTAAAACAAATATAGCTAATAGAAATATATACTAAGGTAAATTTTATTATGTAAGAACATGTCGCGAAAGTGAAGTTACGAATAATTTGAAGTATAAGAAATTTAGTAAGATAAATTGTCTTTGACGTCAACGAAACAACACTCAAGTAAACAAAATTTATAACCTGCATCAAGAATTCAACAACAGCTCAACCACTATTGGTTCATTTCCAGAAACCTTACCTCTCACGTGACGTATGAAATCATTTGGTGATAAAGTTAGAGACTATCACTACAAACAGATCAGCGCAACATCTCCCAGTTCAGGTGAAGCAGTTGAAACAAGAGGGATGAAAAAGAAAAAGTAGCTAGAGAGCTGCTGGACAACTCAAATAACACAGACAAAAAATTGACTACTAAAGCTTTTGAAAGAACTCTGAACGAACTATGGCACAAACAATTCTTGCTGATTTATGTAAAGGGTGTTTAAAGTGAAATGTTCTTTGCAACAATGTTGCTAAACTGTGCAGAAAACGCGAAACTAAATTTAAAATAGTTAGCATATCAAAAACGGTATCATAAAAACTCGTCTAATGATATAACTAAGTATAAACAAAACCCAAGAAAGATGCTTATATATAGTTTTTCCTTCAGGGGCTTTGAAATAAGTTTTTGTATGCATGGGGAAACTATCAGTTTCATAAGCCCTCACAAAGATCCTCAAAATTGCGAAACAACCTTTGTTTAGAACTTTGTCATACAATTAATTTGTGTCGCTTCTTGGTCACAAGAAGTGATTTCGCAGAATGATTACGCAGTAGTGAAGCCCAAATGATCAAGCAAGCAAGCAATCATTCAATAAATGAATCGAGCAGCACGCCGACTAAAAGACTCAGTTTCGCTAAGTGAATGGTAGTCCCAACAATGGTTTTCGCGAGTCTGTGGATTCTTTTTAGCCTAGTTCTTTTGCTATAGCCTGGAGGTTTCAATTTTTAGTGCTTTTGAAGTTGAGGAAGAGACATTTAATGCTTAAGCACATTGACGAACAGTAAGTAGTACTAGAACTTCTCATAGAGGTCGACATAAGCATAGACCAATAGAGAGTTGATTAGATATCTTTCTATTAAAAGTTTTCTCGTAGAAGTCTTAAATAGAACTTACGTTATCAAGTGCTCTTTTTCCGCTTGAACTTTCAGCAGTTTCATCTTGTTGTTTATCTTGAAACTGTAAGCGTGAAATATCAGCAGCCAGGGAACAAATTGCAATTTCAATCATTACGACAAAAGCCAACCATGAGATTTTCATGTTTAACATCATTTTCCTTTTTGTAATGTTTTGTCGTTTGAACTTCTCCAAGATCAGCCAGAATATGAACTGGTGGTGACGAAGAACTAATATTTATAATACTCTCCAAATATTTTGAAAACAATCGTTTCATGATATTCATGAAATTCATGTATTAACTTTTTGACACAAGTTCTAAAAAAATTTGACTCTTTTATCTTTGAAATCTCCTTAATCTCTTTAACAGTAGGGGACTAAATGCTTACGAAAAGACTAAAGTGCATTTACAACGAGATAAAGCGAAGTAGATACACAGATAGATTAAGAATAAACAATTACTTTATGGTTTCAGTGTTTGGATGGCCTGATCCAAACCCGCTGGAATGCTCGAGAGTTAAGAAGAGTGGGCAAAACACGAGCCGAAGGCGAGTGATTTTGCGTGCTTATCTTAACTCGAACAACCTTCCCAAATGTTTAGACCAGGCCATCCAAGCACTTGGAAAACATAAAGTAATTACTGCGGCGCGTGCGTAGCAGCGCCAGCAGTTAAAAAATGCCCTTTGTGTTTTTTTGGGTTTTTTTTTATTTTTGGGTGTCGCAAATGTGTGAATTTCCGGTTCGCGCCAGAAAAAGCCTAGCGCTAGCTTCTCTATGGGTACAAAGAGCAATTGTGTTACATAAGGAGCAAGAATCACCAGCAAATATTGACTAGGCGGACAGATTTTGTATATTTCTTTGTGTCAATACCTTTAAAAATCTTTACAGAGCATCGATAGTAGCAAAATTTGAGCCGCTCCGTTAGCAATCCGGTATAGTGTAAACGAGGCCTTAATATTTTCTTTATTGTGCAACATTTCGCATCCAAACTTTGTCGTAATTTGTTTACCAAACTTAGGATGCTCTTTCACACTGTAGAGAAAGATTCTCCTAGTTTAAAATAATTTAGAAATTCAGGATAAAAGGTGAAAGGTGCATTGTATTAAATGTGCAATTAAATTGTAGAGGAATTGCGCCGCAGTTAACGCCAGAGCTGGCGTCTTGCTGTTTTATAAAATAACAACAAAACGGTAGTGACCCGCGAAGGCACTTTAAATTTCCGTGTTTGGATGGCCTGATCCAAACACGAGTTTCGACCAATCAGAACACGCGTTATAGACATGTTATTTATAAAATGTTTATTACAACAAAAATGCAAAAAGTACAAATTATATGCGGAGCTGAAACTGCATCATGAGGTATACTAAAACATACGTGCATGCATGCAACAACCTCTCGCATCAATTCTGCCAAGAAAGTATGAGACTGTATATTTGATAGTGTCAAAATCCTAAATAGTCACGTATTGATATCTTCCAATTTTCGATATATTTAAAACTTTGTGCTGTTTATTAATTACTCCAAGTGGAATCTACCAAGCGACAATAGCCTCTGATTGTGTCAGTCTGTGTTGCTTTCACTTTCATATAAACTTTAACTCAAGAGAAATATATCCATGCAGAAATGGCGAAGAAACACGAAATACATTGTTGATATCCGAGAATTTATCTCGACGTTTTCTGCAGCAAGGGCACAAGTTTTGGCTCAAAAATTCGTGCATGTATATCTCAACTGTTTTGTTTCGTCCTCCGTCTTTTTTTCCGCTACTTCAACGAAATATATTACATATACTATTGTATCTATTGAAGTATAGTTCCATCACTAAGTGTGCGTTTTGGCTGTTTGCATTGTGTCCTCCTAGCTTGCTCCGTTGCGAGAATTCTAATTTCTGTACATTTTCATGCTAGTTTTTATATCTTTCATAGCTTCTGTTTCAAAACCATCCGTGCAATCTGAAAACTTTCTTTTCGTGAGTTTAACATACAAAAAAAAACTCGCAACTGTGCACTTCACGATCAAAAGTAGCAATCTCCCTGGTCGATTTGCTCCCTTCGGTTGGGCACAAAAATGACGACTAAAGGTCTGCGTAAGGAGAGATCCCATTTATGATGCACTTAATTTGTATATGTGTAACTTCTACCTAACTTTAATATAGTGAAGGACAATCTTTGTGGATTGCTGTGGCTATCTAAAATGAATCCTTTAGCTTAACTATAAACTTGTTTGCTTTTCTTGTTTTACTCAAAGGCTATACAGCGAAGTATATAGCGTCTTGAAAACAATATGCTCGTCAAACTCATTATATATTTTGATAATTATTCTTCATTGAATGTGACTTGCTGAAACCATTGTTTGACTTTCTTCGCATTCTTTTAACGGTAGGGAACAGATATGCTTGATAAGAAAGACAAACACAACGCAAATTATACTCACAGCAAGTTAAAATCAATCGAATTTATAAACTATCTAAAGTATATTTAACCGATTGCTGAAGCAACATATTACTTGTCAATCAAAATGTTATCAGCAGATAGCTCCTATTACAGACTGAGTTTACATACATACACACTTGCATCACGTCACAAAACTGCATGCACAAATTGTGCAATCAGTTCGGCCAACTTGCTTTGGTGTTACTTCGAATGGGATTTGGCAAACACTTTCAAATTGTGCCCTTCAAAACTTAATAGGAATACCACAAGATAATGCTATGCAGCTGTTGACACTAAAAGTAATTAAATGCAGAAGCACAAACGAAAAATGGTACCACGTAAACCCCTAGTAAACATCAGAGTCAGCGTCTACTCTCCATTAAATTTTTTCGTTCCCCTGCGTTTCCTTTTGCTTCGAAACGTGAAAAATATGGAGGAGTGATATATTTTGATTAAACACAGATTTTTGACAATTAAATCTGTGTTTCGTATTTAGTGAAGCATAACAACAATCGAAGGTTGTTACTACTTGTAAACGAAATTTCAGAGGCAAAATCGAAAGTTTAACGCGCAGAAAACTGCACTGAAAAGGAGACGTCTTTAAACTGCTTCGAAAAAAAATACTTGAGGAAATCTAAACGCACGCAAAAAAAAGGTGGGTTGTCGCTTCAAGATGGCATTGCCTGAACATTTTTTGAAAATAAGGAACTCTAATAGTGGACCGTGTTAAAATTGCTGGTTCTTCTATATTATATTTCCTCCTAAAATTTATATTTTGTTTGTTGTTGAGGCGAGCGGGTTAACGAAAGTTTGAGCATTTAGTTGTATGTTTATCCAACTAGAAAATTCTATACATTCCAGGTTTTTAGCTACAATCGAAGCTATAGTCGCTAAAATTCAGAGATCTTCCGGCAAATAAAAAGCCAAACCAATTGCTTATGCTACTAATTCACACAGTTATGACAAAATCATAACAATAATGTAGAGTTTACAAAGTATAAAAATAGCCTTTAAGCTTCATGGAAATGATATTTCATTCAAATCTAGAGCGGTCCACTATCAAAGATGCTTATATTTAAAAAATTTCTCCAATCAACGTTGAAACGGTCCACAAACTTTTTCCACGTGAGGTGAGGTCTTCACACGCAAAACGCTGCAAAAGTTTTTTTGCAGATGTCCTCTTCCAAACTGGATTTTTCAGCTGCTTAAAGCTTAGACCTTCTCGAAATTTCGTCAACAAAAAGCTTTTTCGATTTGCTTCACTAAATCATCTTGTCCATTTCCTTAAAGAAATATGTAAAACTGAGTCCGGTGTTTCTACGTGCAAACAAAATTATTCACTTCTACGTTGTCCATTCCAGCAATGTGTAACCTCCAATCCAACCGTCTTGCTTAGGGAGCATTTATTAGGAAAAATTCTGTTTGTAATCTAAACAATGCAAGTGGTCCATTAGCAATAACTCAAATATCTTTAACAGTAGGGGGCAAACTATAAATGGGCTATGGTAAATGAATACGTAACATGTCATGTCGCAATCGCAAAGTCATAGTAACCATATTTAATGGTATTTACCAAATTTTTCTCGAAGGAAAGCTAAGAATCACTTTAAAGCTTAGCTAATGCCAATGATAAGTGAATTATAAGAATAGTTGAATGGATTGTTTTGGCTAGAGTTATAAGATTAGAACTTACTACCGCAAGTGAAGAGCTGCCGTATATTGGCAGATTGTATCGAGAGATACGTTTCCTCGTTCGTGTGGTAGGGTGGTATTTAAGCGTTGTTTTCACATGTGGCTAATGGTTAGCAACGCTCTTGCGACTTTCGTTCTTGAAAGTGAAAATTATCACCAACACTCACGAAATCGAAAGGAATGAAAAGAAGTGGAAGCACCGTAGTTCAGCGACAGCCCGCTTGTAGTCAAACAAACCCTTAACATTTAGCTTTAAAAACCATTTTCACTGACATATGTAACAGCGAACAATCTTATTTCACGACTTTTAGTTGAGAACAAGAGTTAAAATGTTGACCTGTAAGCTTATTTAACGAAAAGAAGCATATTTCAAACCCATGAGCGTACGTAACGCGTTTACAAATTGTAATCGTTCATGGTGGTGCTCGCGAGTCTCAACAAGGTCGTCCGGATCGTCAAATCGCGATCTGGAGTATGTTATTTTTTATATCTGACGTCAAAAAACGTCATAAATTTGTTCATCCGAACAAGTGTACAAACATTGCAAAATAATCGAGTTTTCGTTTGCCACTACACAGTTCGGCTGGAAGGACTGGTACGGGAAAAACAGATCGTCAAGAATAGGAAGCTGCCTACGGCAGCAATTACTAGATTTCAATTTCAAAACTGACAAAGGTTTTGACGGCGACATCGAACCCAATTAGGCAATGCAGTCCAGTCCGTCTGCGCATCTGTGATGACACCTTGGCATGATCACTAACAGTTTACCAGTATTTTTATGCGTTTTTAAAACGTACTTTTATTTAAAGGACTCATGACTCAAAAATTACTTTAATCTGCTAATAACTCTATAAGATGAACTTTTAAAATGGTATTAACGTTGTTTAAAGCTCTTCAATATCACACTTCTTTCTAGCGATATTCACGATGTTTCGATATCTTATTTCATTATTCATTCTATGAGTTAATGGTGAATTACGATATTCGTACTTCAATAATTTACATAAAACATCAACATACATTCAAAGGTTAATTGCACTCTATGTGTAGTCTGTAGATAAATGGAGAGATCTTGCACTCCATGGAAGTAAAATTTACCTGAATACTCATAATTAAGTTTATTAATTTTCATTAATTGTGACTTGCTGAAACTACATTCTTCGAATTTCTCTGCGTTCCTTTGGCAGTATGGCGTTGGTATGCATGGCAAGAAAGACAACTCCAAGCAAAATTAGATTTACAGCAAGTTAAACCAAAACACTTTTTGCATCTCACGTTTCCTTCAATCGAATAAAACTACCTAAAGTGGCCAAATCGATAGCTGAAACAAAAATATATTTATATCAATCTAAATATAAGGCCTATGTTAGCAAATAGCTCTTATTTCAGAGTTACGTACACCACATCTGCCTTGTCTTCCTGGATCTTTTAATTATCTCTATAAGTTTTCCTTCGCCCTTTACGTTATCCAGTGAATTAAACATAGCTAACTCAAATATTTGTAACAGTTGGGGCAAGTTATATATGGGCTATATACGTATAAAACGTTGCATGCTGAGTCATGTCGGAATGTCGGAATAATTGTATCCAGAGAGTTAGGAATTTTATCAGAAATATCTAATAATCAAAAGCATTTAAGGTGGCTCCCTACAGTTATGTATGAAAGGGACTAGTGACAAGCAAACCTAGCGAGGACAACACGAAACGAGCG
>JAOBYK010692998.1:0-10163 GCA_025434845.1 Phenganax subtilis
GAGCAATCTGTGGAGCTGGAAGATGAGAACTGGCGACTTTGTAGTACAACTTTACTACGCGGAGGTGACTTTCGAGAACACATACACTTCGACAATTTGTATTCAGTTAGTTCAATTTCTCCGATGGGAAGGACGGCGATGGAACGGAAAGGTGCATGGGTCCGCAACAAAGTATTGTTGAACATCCTGTTGAAATGCACTCGCAAGCGGTCAGCGCGCGGCAGCTGGAAGCGGCAGAGGGAAATGGTTTGTGGGAAGTATCATGAACCACCGTGGAATCAAACAAAGGAGATTGGAACAGCGTGGGCAAAAGTTCAAAAAATCGCAGGTACGCCAGACTGATCAAGTCTGGTTTCACTGCCAATTGCAAGCGTCTTCGTTGGCAGGAGACTTGCAATGGCACTCCTGCCCCCTGCGTGTGGAAAATCGTGGAAAAATCGGTGAAGGAGGTGGCGGTGGAGAACCCTTTGTCCAGGGGTGGACAAACACACACACACACGCTAGCATCCCGTTGGCATAACATGAGATGGTCCATGGCCTTGTCGACTCTGACTTCGCCCTATTGGCTCAAAATGAGTTTTCTGAAAAATTGTGGGATGGCCACTATGCCCGCATGAAAATAGAAAAATGAAAGCCATAAGAGCCGAGACCAAGAGCCCGTGTGTCTGAACATCGGCAAATTTGCACGCCTGGGAGGCAGGACAGCAATCGTTTGCTACTAAGGTAGGATTGAGAAATCAAGTTTGGAGCAAATGTTTTTTCGTGATCTTGACTCTCTTGCACCGGACTATTGAAGCCAGATTTGGGAGTCTCGCAATGAGAGCCTTGTTGTTGGACAAGTTTAGAAGCAGGAGCAGTGAGCAGGAGCAGGATTTTCTCATCAAGATTGGCAAAGCCCTGAATGTCAGACTGAGAGCTGGATGATTCCTTGCACGGTCAAAGAATCACTCTGCCTTCGCAAAGTATCCTAGTGGATCTGAACTGCCTTCCTGGGAGTCGTTTTTCTATGACCAAATCCTGTCAAATTTACTGAAAGGTAACAGCGTGCCTGCTTGGCTCGTGCATAGGAACGCCAAAATTGACAATGGGCACGACACCTGGCAGCTGTGCTAGAACGACGGTTCCATGCCTGCTTGGCAGGTTGCCTTGTGGAGCATGAGCCAAACTCAATAAAACAGAATCCGCAGAGTTGTGATTCTTTCCAGCCATGGCCAAGCACCATTGGGATTGAAATAGGCTGTCTATCACTTGATGCCTGCGCTGCTGCGCTGGCTAGCACCCGGAACTGGCTGAATGATCTGAATGAACATATTTGCCCTATGTGCAGGTGCGCCATTCTCCAACAGTGTCTTGCTCGTCGGCATTGCATCGCCTGCGAACAGTCCTACGAACCTGCACGCCCAGTAGTCCCGGACATGTAAGCCTATTCTTCTTCAAGTAAGTGACAATTGAGATACAAACCAAGTGTGGTCAAACCAACATAGAAAACATTGCATTGAATGTGCTCTTCAATTGCGCTACCCTGCTAGAGTGAAGCAGTGGAGAAGAGTGAAATTCCTGCAAGAGCAGAAGCGGTATCGCGGCATCGCAAAGGTTTCACGTGTTGTGGCTGCTTCAATGGCAGGAGCTCAACGATATCCGGACAACAATATGGATGCAGCCTGCACCACCGCACACTTCAACACTTCTGCATCCAAGAAGAATATGTCTTCAATCCATTCAAGACCTATGGCGAAAGAGCACCAGATTGGAACAAACAATTTGCTGAAGGCCAGCATGTGTCTTCACGTGCACAGCCCAAAGTCTGGAATATCTTTGACGAGATGGTTGAGTTCCAGAAGGCATTCATTTGAGATTGAACGAATGATCGTTAGTGTCACTATCACGGAATTGCAAAAGGTTCATCAAGGTAGGCCCCAAGCACGTGTAAGCATCAAGGCTAAAAGAACTCCTTGAAGTCTGGTTTCTTGCCAATCTGTGACTAAACCACCTGTCTCATTGGGCAAATGACATGCGCGGGCTTCAGCAAGTGAGACCGTTGGTCATTTACAACCGACGCAGGTGCACAACCCTTTATTCAAAACAGTTCCTCCTTTTTCAGCCTCACCGGGTCTTTCCAACGGCCCATGCTAAGTGCTCATCACATAACATCTATTGTTCCGGGATCAAAAAGCTACTGCATTAGCATCTGCACCTCCGCTCAATATTTGGGTTTGTCTCAAAATGAGGGGACCCTCTGCCAAGATATCTGTTCTGCCAATTGCTGGCAGCAGGAGAGGAGCAATTTCTAAATACGTTCCAAAATTGTCCATTCTTCAGCTAGAAAGATGCCACAGAAAACAAGCAGCCTGCTGGCGTGCTACCGTGGACCCTGCCACGGAATCATGCAACAACTGACTTGCCATCTTGCAGCAACTTCAAAAACATCTTGCATCACTTGCATCAGCTGGTCAAAAGTGCAACTTTGGAATTGGTGCAAGGGTCGAAGTTGATGGACTTGACAAGGGGCGTGCGCATATCACTGGTTGAGTTCCAGGTACACTCGGGTGTGGAACCGCCCACGAGGACATGATGGTTGCCGACGGGAAAAATCGAAAGCACTAGCATCCGTCATGACCAGTATTTGCAAGGCTCTCAACATGAGAATTACTATCTGCGATGATCAGGTTTCCTTGCAAGGTCAAGAAATTGCACATCTGCCTTTGCAATCTATCTTTTTCAAACATGAATTGCTTTGCAAGGAAAGAGCAGTGCCGTTCGGCAACCAAATACCTTCAAAGCCATGGTTGGCTGGAGAGTCTGATGACATGCCCATCTGATGCATGCGTCGATCCCACTGACAGCTGCATCTTGGCAACAAGGACAGGTTCAAGCTGAACAAATGGAAGCTCGACATCCACATTCCTCTACCAACTCCAATTGCAGAATCGTTCTGCTATCTTCATAGGGGCGGCGCTTTCAAGCGGGCCGAATGTGTGCGAAGAGCTTCACTGGAGAGATTCTACAACCCCAATGGGCACATCATCGATACTAGCCTGAGATCTCCTGAGGCTTGTGCTTGCCCGCACAATGTCATCGTGGCATGGTGAGGAGGTATCAGCGGACGATTTGTAGGGCAGGAGGCGCTCCGCGGAACCAATATCTTCCTTGCCACATCCCAAACTGTGCCTTGTCTGCACCGCTTTCACGAAACGGGACAGTTGAAAAACATGTGGGGCCTTGGAAACATATGGGCCAACCAATGATGTCAACTATCTTAGTAGTAGTGAATAGCAAGCAATTGGAATAGCATCACATCCGAATAAAATTTGGTCACAAATTGTGGGAATTCTTAGAGTTTCCACAATTGTATGGGCCAGGGTCATTTTTCTGCTTACTTTATTTTAGAGGGCTCCTGCTTCTCCTTGGATACCGACCTACGACGTCGAATACCGACCTACGACGTCGAAGATCCATCGCATGATTCCCTCACTTCAGGCGTGAGATCTGAGGGCGGCCAATCTAAAAGTCTTGGGCTCATAACCCTTGTGACGCACAACTTTTCTTGAGTCGAATATGTGTATGTCGTTTTGGCAAGGGGTTCATCAACGTTACAATGTACTCAAACCGTACACTTCTCGATTTTTGCTGGAGCAGAATCACATGAACGCAAATACCATCCTCTGCACAACCACGCCTTCTCCAGCAGTTATGTACAAGTCATCGAGACCTTGGAACGGCTCTTCTGTCGGCACGGGGTTTTGCAATTGGAACGGAACGCAAAAAAGGACTGTGACTGCCGTAAAATTGAGTGAAACTACTCCGGCACCTCTGCAGGCAAAGCAGATATGATCCTGTTAAGTGTCTGAAATGCCTTCCATTTCCCCACCAGCACACAGAGTTGTGTGATCATTAGTTCTCGGGTCCGTCCTTCTATCCAACTGTACAAAGCGACTAGCGACTCATGGTCACTATGCTTCTGGAGGCCGCACTAGAGGGGTCAAAGGCATTCTTCTGATGCCCTTGCATGCTCAGAAAAGGATTGCCTCAACGGACATCTAGGTCTCCACGGCATACCATCTGAATGAACTCTTCGACTGGGCCCGAAGGCTTTGGAGATCCAAAGGCTGGACTGTACGGAGACGAGACCTCAAGGCCCATGTTCCTGCGAACTTGTTCTTGCGCCATATGGCAGTTCCACTCCTGCATGTCGTAGTTGTCTTTGGTGAGGATCTTCATCACCCTTGCCATCTCCTCAACCACGGTCGACACGGTCCAACACTGGCCATTCCTCCAGTCTGGCTCCGCGCCAAGCGCTTGCTTTGTCCACTCCAGCCTCGCAGGAGCTCCAGCTTCGCGAACAGCTGTCAGGGAAACTGTGCCACCATTGCCTGAAAGAAAAGGAACACGTGGTAGAGAAGGGAATCACTACCTAAAAAGGACAGTGCCCTCCTTCCAACAACCACAAAGTAACAAGACGGCTCTGACGATTTCTAGGTGCTGTGTGATAGCTGATATATAGATTGCTAGTTGAGAACGATATCAACTGAGTTTGCGCTGACTTTGTTGCTGAGAAGCGCTGTTAGGCACTTGGCTGTCTGCAGGAGCTATATGACACAAAGGTCACTCCACAGATTCGCAAAGGAAACGGGTTCATTTGGTACTTACTGTTTCTTGCTTTTGGCTCCTGTCACCTGTCTTTTAAAGGAAAAGGAAAGGGAAAGCGAAAAGGAAAGGGAAAAGGAAAAGAGAAAAAAAAAAGGAAAAGAAAAGTCAAAAAGGAAAAGTGAAAAAGTACAAAACAAAAGGAAAAGGGACAAGGGAAAGGAAAAGTGAGAAAGGCAAAACAAAAGGAAAAGGGAAAAGGGAAAAGGGGAGGGAAAAGGAAAAGGAAAAAGGAAAAGTAAAAGGAAATGGAAAAGAAAAAAGCAAAAGGAAAAGAAAGGGACAGGTTAAGAGAAAGGATAAGGAAAAGGAAAAGGGAAGGCGAAGGGAAAAGGAAAAGGAACAAAGGTAGACTAACATTTTGGAGAAATGACGCTTTAGATTTTGCAGTATCTGCCGCAGATAAGTTGTTTTGATTTTAACATGTGCTGGTGTTGACTGATTTTGAAATCATTGTGTTGGGGATTTGCTGGTCTTTGCAGCACATACGTAAGCGTTTTTGAGTTTCCAGTCATAATTTCATTTGGGAACCTGACATGCCTGCATGTCCAGCAAATTGGAAGCTTTGGCGGCAGGTGTTCTTGAACTTTTTGCTAATTGACAACACGAAAGTTCACATTTGGTTGTGTTCACAGGAAATGTCATGCTTTGAGTTTCAGATTCACTGCGATCAACTTGGAAGATTAGCTTGGAAGCTTTAAGTTGCGGATCTTAAGATTTTTCTAAAAGCCAACAATGCCAGCCACACCAAAGGCCAACAAAAGCCCTTTTGGCTGCTGTCTTATAAAGGAAAGGGAAAGGGAAAGGGAAAAGCTGGGGCCTCTGCAGGGTGCAAATGCAATAACAAAACTAAAGCCATGAAAAGGCAACAATGCCAACCACGCCAAAGGCAACAAAAGCCAAAAGCCTGAGAAAACCTTGGAAATCCTTGTCTTCTCAACAAAATGCAAAAATGAAAAGTTTTCTTCAGAACACATACGTCAGAAAAAACTTTGAACATTCTTTGGTTTTCTAAAGAAAGATAAGAAAAACTTGGGACATCTTGTGATTTTCTTAAAGCTACCAAAAGCCAAAAGCTACCAAAAGCCAAAAACTACCAAAAAACAAAAGCCACCAAAAGCCACAAGCCAGCAAGAGCCAAAAGCCACCGAAAAGAGTATATACATTAATTCCAAAATAAGACATCCAAAAGAAAATTACCCTCCAAGGGAAAACGTATGCGAACTCAAATAGGCTGTGACTCAATTCAAGGGTGCCCCAAGGAACAACTCAGAAAGAGGATGGAATTTCAATGAATTGAATTTAGATGCTGCGCAGCGTGATTCTCGTTGGCTCATACACACAAAGAGAGCTGAGGCCCTTGCCTTTGACGGGCCGCCAATGAATCTCGCCATCTTCGTGGTTGCCGGCTCGCATGTACTCCACGATCCAGTAGTCGCTGACGCTGCCACGGTCACGTGGGCCAGCAGATAAAAGCAAAGCTGAATGGGCAAACATGGCAACTTTCGGCACACAAATTGGAATCGGACCTGGTGTGCACACATCAAGTGCACGACGAATCACAAAGACCCGCTGCACAAACTCGTTGGAGATGCCATTCATGATGCTAGCAATCCTGTCAGCCAGGGACGCACCAGGTCCAATCTGGCCCTTGATCGGCGACGATGCTGCAACGCCGTTCTTGACCAAAGTGGGCAATCTTGGCGGGTGGAGGAGGAGGAATGCGCTCGAATTGAGGGCTGCCTGAGAGTACGTAGCCGAAGCATGCGCAGTCAGCGCCACAAAACCGGCCAAGAGCTTCAAAGCCATTACAGGCTCACTTCCAGCCAAATATCCGGAACCTATCGTCGCGAGGCTTGAGCAAATGCTGGGTTAGATCATTCCTCTGTGCTCTTCCAACTGGCAAGCTCAAGGTGAACGACCTGCAAAGCTGGTGAGGTCTTCATTCATGAGCTGATCTTCAGAGCCTTTGGTCCAGGTGTGTCCAAGGACCTGTTGCTCGTTGACATCTGGGCATCCCTGCGGACCCAAACTATGTCGAGTAAGACCAAGCAGGAACAGACCTTTTGTCTGCGCAAAACCGGAATCCTACTGCTACAACAGTCCTTCACCGTTGACAAGAATGTCTGCCAAGAGTTGACTCAAACGCCACTCGTTGGTTGTAAAGGGCGTCTGAATGTTCATTCATGAACAAGAATAGTTTCCCTGAATTCTTCATCAGTATCTTCATGGGTGGCCTTCACGCACGACCTTGTTTGCTCCATCTTCGACAAACACCTTGCCGTTGCAAATGATGCCGCTACACTTAGGCTTGCATCACCAACTGACCCCGAAAAATGCAGAAAGTAAAGGCACAATTCAGTTTCTGGGGTCTACTCACACGCGTCTCCGTCTGTCCCTCCACACCGTGTAGATATCTCACTTCGTTCACAAAAACTAACTACAGCCTCTTGTAAATTTCCGCCGCATCTTTCCCATCAGGTATACCATGGAATTCTACTTTTTGCAAGCTGGGCACTCCAACCTTGAAGCACAAAGTTCGCTTCGGTGCTTGCAACCCTCGCCTAGGGGCCTATTGGATCATGTCAGAACAAATTGTGTGGTTCCTTGAGACCTGCCCGCCACGACTACTTCATCCCAGTTTTCCTAAACAGACCCAGGCACCCAAAGTTCTCGACCCTTTGCCTCCTTCACCCGACTCCAGCACAACTACCTGTACCTCAAGTCTCCACTCCTCTCATATTGTAGCAATGTCATCATCCTCATACCACATATCCTTCGCTTACAACTTTGAGATGCTCTTTCCGTTTGGGGGTGAGTCCAAGAAGACTTCGCAACAAACAATGGAAAAAAATAGTCTCGGCGCCCAGCGAAGCTTGGACCTGAGATAGCACCTGAGTGACCGCAGAGGTGCCATGAGCAACCAAACTGATTCTTATGGTCCAGGATGCTCAACGATTTGTCAGACTCAACACCGTTGAGAAAACCTTCAGTCACGCAGTTGAAACTCTTCACATGATCGAGCCTATGCAAATTGATGTAAATTTTAGACTGGGGCAGACTTGAGGCACACTATCCTTGAGACCGTTGCCATGTCGACTCTTTGTCTCAGAACCAACCTGATGACATAGAAACTGCAACTGGTATGTGAAGACGCAGCTCCAGTTTCCAGGGAAGGAGCTCACATGTTCACGCACATATTGAAAATGACCAGCTCTCTCAATTCAAAGCTGCTTGACTAAGCCGAGCAAACTGAGAATGGCTCGATTGAATCGCCAGACTTCCATCTGTGTGCTCCAATGCTGAACAATACCACCTCCAGGATCAAGTACCATCCACAAGGCTTAGTCAACCCACTGGGCTTCAGGCAGACGGGAAGTACATCATGACCTCAGCCAATTTACTTGGTCGCGGCTTCCAGGGTTTTAACATGGCAGCCAAAACAATTTTGCCAAGATTGCACATGGTGAGTTATTGTAGAGACAGCTTTGTGCATCTCTGCAATTTCTCGCCCAGCCTTCCTGCAGGTTCTGCAGGATGAGATGATGGGTGCGTCCTACAGCGTGGATGTCTCCTCTTTCTCAGCGATTCTTGCTCCAGGCCACACAGAGTTGGTGCTTGTTCGGCTGGTCATGGCAAAATGTGCCAACGACAGGACAGGGATTGCATGGGCAGTGCCTGCAGCCAGTGCCGCTGAGAACCCGCGCTTTTGCACTTGTGCCATCCGGCAATGGCACTTCTTTCTTTTCCTCGAGCATCTGCTTGACCAGGTTTGTGGCGATACTGGTACCAGCCGCGTCTTTCAGCAACTCCACTGCTACTGGAACGCAAAGATGAGGGGCTGCAACACAGCTGATGACCAAGGCACCAACGTCAGTGACCGACACTTCCTTGCCACAAACGCACGCACCCCAGTTTTTGCAGAACTCGTCCCTTCCAGACCAGTCACAGCCAGAAGTGGAGATGTTGGAGTCAGCGGACGATGACAGAAATTCAGTCTCATTGCCTTGAGTAGACACTGTGGAGTTGAAGGAGATCTCATCCTTGGCAATCAGGACATCCCGCTTCGCAGCACGCAGCTGCTTCATCATCAACCCACAGTCTCCACCATCGGCTGCGCAAGCGTCCAGGACTGTTTCCACGTCGTCGGCACTCACGACAACCAAGAGAATCCAACGGATGAAATGCGGGAAGTTGAAAGCCATGGTCTGCGCAAAATGGCGATCCGTTCAACAATCACAGGGCAGTGCCGAAGCGGCCAGGTTTGAGCAATGGCTGCACCAATTGTTTGTTCCAAGAAAATGCAGAGAACCAAACAAAGCAACACATGACCAAACTGCCCAATCATTCATCTGTCTGGAACTGACATCTCCACTACGTCTTTCAAGGGGTTGTCTCTTGTCAGGTGAAGCTGGAGAACAACATGCCAGCCGTATTGTCCCATTCAAACCCAAGCTGCATTTCACTTGCAGTTTCAACCTGCCGGCCAACACGGCCGCTCAGATTTTGGCTTGAACCAGGCTTCGCCTGAAGCTGAGGTGCACCAGACCTTGGAAAATGTGAGCTACAGGTTCCTACCCCCAAGCATGTAACTTACGTTTTCGCACATCGTGCCCACAGTGCTGGTTGCAGCAGCATGTTTGCAACTGTGTAGCTAAAGTTGGCACGACTAGTTTGTAATCTGGTGCGACCACAGCCGCAGCCACATCACATCTCCTTTAGCGTTAGTCATACCGGACCCTTGACGCAAAGCATTCCCAGAAAGAACCATTGAACTTGTGTGTCCTGGTATTTTTTGTCTTGTCTGTCAGTTATCATTTGACTAGGGGTCTTGCTTTGGTTCTCTGGTTGTCATGTTTTCCATGTTTTCTTCCACCCCCACTCCTCTCCCAAACACAGCTCATGATGCTGAATATGCAGGGCGTGTGCAGGGCCACACGGTGCGACGAGCGCAAGAGACTGCTAGGTTCCACGGGTCCACGCTGCCATTTATGCTATTTTGCGCATCGGGCAGGGCCAGAGAAGTAAGTAGCAGCCTCCACGGAGGGCTGGAGCTAATCAAGCCCAGGCCTTCAGCGATGTCTTGCAATTAAGGAAGAATTCGACGGTTCGAAAATAGTAAATAACCCTGTACGCGTTCTCATGTTCATCGTCCTTTTGACCGAGGTCAACGAACATGATTTTTTCCCGATGCGTAGCGAAGGGTTCTCGTTTGGCTCTGGGGGTCTGGGGGTAGAGCCTTGTTCGCGGCCCGTTGTTTCTATGTTCGCAGCCGTTCGCAACCGTCCGCAACCGTTCGCAGTAGAGCGCTAAGGCGCTGCCATTGGGGGAAGCTTTTGGAGAGGGTTTCGGATGAAAACGTGACGTGTCAGATTCGTGTGAAATAGCGAGGAATCGTGTGGAAATGTAAGATGTTGAAGTGTGGAGGATGATTTCACTGCGCAGGCGCAGCGTTTTGTGAGATCCGCAGTTTGCTGCGCAGTTCCATTGGGATTAGCGTTTGGAGAGTCGTGTTTTTG
>JAOBYK010693109.1:0-28711 GCA_025434845.1 Phenganax subtilis
TAATGTCCATAAGTTATAGTACTTTACCCTGGGTTCCGTAGGTTTTTGCAATTGTAGACGATTCTTGAAAGTATAAGGTGAAAAAGTGTCGGTGAACAAAACTTTTTGCTTTATTCCAACAACGTGGTTATCTCTTTTCAGACAACGCAATCAAAATTTGGCGTCTCTTTCCTTTTGCTGAAGAAGCTTTAGCTCCGTTATCGACTTTGTTTTTCGACGAGCTGCCTCGTCATCTTTGCGTCTCTCATCACAGATTATTGGTAGCTCTTTACGAACGTTCACGTGCTAACTACACGGTCACAGTGTACAAGACAACGCAAAAAGGTAAAGTCCCTGGTGGATCTGCATCCTGCGACAATCTGCACGAGGTTGAACTATTCGTTACCACATTAACTAGTTATCGCTAGACATTCTATTCACTGTAAAATCCTTTCTCGACCGCGTTCAATGAAAAAGTTAATAGCAATTCCATTTTGCCCCAAATTCTGCCTTTCTCAAAAAGTGCTTCTAAATCCGTCCATCACAAGATATTGCTGCGTGTAAAAAGACTCTGCGAAGTACAGAAGGAAAAGCTTGACTTTCGATTATGGAAGGCTGTGATTTGCTAACATTCGAAAGCTGATACTATTGCTCCGATTGCTTGGCTAATTATCTCCCGTTTCTCTTTTAGAACGCTTTGACCACTCTGCAGAAGACGACCACAATGACGAGGTGGTAAGCGTCAGCAGCTGTGTGAAAATGAGATTGTTTGCTACAGCTAGTTTGGATGGGACTATACGGATTTGGGACGAAAGCAATTGTTTGAAGCAAGTCATCAAGCTGAATGCGACGCCTTCAGCGGTGTGTTTCTCTAGTGAGCGTGGTGATATCACTGTTGCCCTCGGAAGTTCCCTTCATATCATCAAGTACACTACATGTAAGAATCCTTTTGTTTTTTACGGATCCTTTCCTCGTTTTGAAGTGAATATAACTCTGAGAAACTCACAAAACGTTCATGAAAGAACTGGTGTAATGCTCCTCTTTCGTTAAGTTATTGTTAGGTGTAACTTGCTAGCTACAGTTTTTGTAAACATAAAAATGCCTCTTGACCGCGCATCAAGTAACAAAAGAAACAAAAGATAAAGATTCAAAATAGTTTCATATTATTGTGCAAATCTTGTCTACAATTTCGACCAGAGGGTCAAAATGAAGTTTGGTTTTCTTCTCTTGTTTCAGACTTGCCTCAATCTTTTTTCTACAGAATGGTTGGTATGGAGTTCAAAAATGTAAAAAACGATCCAATCATTCCTATTGATGAAACAGTATTGAAAGGCCTCAGCAGTGTTGACCAGCAGCGGCTAACACAAGCTCACTCGTATTCTTCAAAGTTTACAAATGCCCCTGATCCGCTGCCAGAAGATGAATCTGAGGAAAAGAAACAAGAAACAAAACGCCGGGAAGAGGTTAGTAATTGTATACGACAAAGAGCCGTTCATTACACAAGACTCTGTTTCGTCACGGTTACATATACACGCAAACAGCAGGCGCTATTCTTAAAAATCTGCGAACTACAAAATGAATGCCTAGGTGGGTTAGTGAACTGATAGCGAAAAGGCTACCATCATGCAAACATTTTTGTAACTCTGTAGCGTTGAGTAAAGTAATGTTGCAACGATGTAACGGTACTACAAGTAATGCCTTCATCACTGAGGATCCAAGCGCCAATCGAAAAACTTTTGGTGTCATAGGCTTTTCACTTTTCTTACATATTTAGGCGATGGAGAAAATCCAAAAACGCGATACTGATCTACAAAAAATTCGTGATGGAGAACTTCGCAGTTCGAAAAAGAAACCGAAAATGGACGAGAGCTTACGAAATGAAGCTTTTGAGAAATACTTATCATTGTTTTACAACAGAGCTAGTGTCGTTCTGCCAGATTATTCTGATAATGAGAGTGAAATAGAAGTGTATAAAGACAGAGATGTCTATATTCCAGATATTCAACCTGATGGATTTTTTGGAATCAATCCTCAGTCTGCTTCGAAAAATATCTCCGCGGAGGATGAGATAGATGATGAAGAACCCATTGATATACCAATGAGGTTACGATCACAGTCACTGCCTATTATCAGTGAAGAGCCGCTTCTGGAATATGATAAGAATGCCATATTAGAGGAAAGTAGTGTTGAACTATCAGGTGACAGAACACAGTCACCAATAGAATGTGATAAACAAAAGCAGAAACGGAGTTCCACGCGGAAGAAGAAGAGTAAACATCACAAGATCATTGTAGATAAATCTCCACGTCAATATCCTGGTGTACGCAATGATGTACTGCATAAGGTCGCGCGAGAGAGCACAGAATGGACGATGAATGAAGACGAAGACAGCAAAGAGTACGAGACTATACTGATTGCACCTGATGGTGTCGTTCCAAACTCTGTGGTTGCGGCATTGTTTGATGACATGAGAACAAAGACAGAGGTACACGAAGTACGTAGCATAGAAGAGGAAGTCATACCAGCATGGAAGCTACCAGAGTTGACGGAGGCACAGCTGTTAGAAATAAAAGCAAGTGCAGCTCAAGTCACGGTGAGTAATCTCACGTGTGTACGAGAAAAATTATCACATTGGATTACAATAGTAAAATAAAAATCGTTTGTTAGTGTAGGATTGCTGTCATGTCCCCATCTTTGATGCTTATAGAGCCTTTGCACTATCTCGAATTTCTCGAAACACGAAAATTTTCGAGCTGCACATCCTTTGTTACAGTTTTGGCATCATTATGAAATTGACCACAGCTCTTTTTCATCTAGCCATTTTTACAGGGACCCAGCTGGGTATACGAGGTTGAGAAATCAGCCGAGATTTCTCGACACAGCGCTGCGAATGAGTGATAGCCCAACACAAACAACCTCAGCTTTATTATTTATTGTCTCGATGCAAGTAAATAATGCAGACCAAACAGCAAGCGTCAATTTGTTCATTGTATAGGATGCAGCGTCAGAACGAAGTTCGGAATACGAGTTGCCATCGAAAGTGAGCAAGATGAAATTCGAAGAGCAGTTACGACGTGTGCTGCGCGACACTCCAACACCAGAACTCTTTTCTGATGAAGAGCTAATACTTCCAGACTCGCCATTATCTGCAGAGAGTACCAAACCAAATATATCTCCCTCAGCCACTGCATCCTTTGCATCTAGAGCTCCTTCCAAATGTCTCGCGCCAAGGAACTCTCTACGTTCATTTAAAACAACAAAAGAAGCAAGGTAAATGTTAAAAACACTTATTTCAAAACACGAACTTTAAACGGTCGCACATCCGTTGCGTGTTCTTCCGTCTGTTCGTTATTTTCCTTTCCAAACAACAAATTTCCAACGGTTCCTCTGTCCGTTACTTTTTCTTGGCGAATAACAAAACGTGTCAAGATTTAAACATTTTGCTCGTTCACTACCTTTTCATTCTAAATAGCAAACGTTTAACGGTCTGTCTGTCCATTTCGTCTAGTTTACCGGAGCCAGTGCCTGAGAGAGTCATCCCTGCACCACCCGAGGCTGATCCAGCACCAATTGAAGTATCAACAAGACAAGCCCTATCAAGAACACCATCACTTACTGAAAATGCTCTGCTTCCTCATTTTATAGCACAGTTCAAGGGAATGAAATGGTTTGATAAATTGTTTCCCAATGCCAATCCATCGGTAAGTGTCCAAAGAACTTCGAACAATACAGATATCTGAAAAAACGTCTTAATAGCACAAGAGCATAACTTACTCTCGATTGAAGGTAATACTGGTGTGTTTCGAAGTTCCTATACAATTCTTCATCTTCACGGTAACAGTTCAGCTGCACAAACTGTAGAAATTACTGCAAGGCATGCTAAGTTTAATACCAGCAGCCGCGCAATATCGGATGATACAGATGTATGATCAATTTTCTTCACTGATTATTGAATTTCACAATTAATGCTTGCAGACGTTTCCTAAGCCATGGACAATCGACGCATTCGTTGCACTGCTTCTTATCTTTTTGTCAAAAAATCCAGATTATAAAATGAAACAACAGATTTGTGCTGTAAGTAAAATGAATATTCTTTTCTCCTTAATCACCCTATATATTTCCACAATGATTCTTCCTTCATGTTTAGGCATTAATTCTGCTTCATGGTCAAGAATCTTTCAACGACGTTTGTTTCTCGCATATTATGGACGCGTTAACACTAGCACTTAACAGTATACCTGGTGATGCCATGGCGAACTCTGATACAAAACAATTTGTTCTACCAGCTTTGAAACTGTTGCGTTTGATGAAGAAATACACACTAAGTGTAGTAGCAGAATTCATGTCACATTTCGTTTTAGGAGACAAAGAAATCAGGTATCTGCATCAATGACTTATTTTCTCTGCAGTCACGTGTCTAGTAAAGGGAGAGGTGGGGTTGCGAACTTGGACAATGTCTTTCTTCTGTAACTGAACGTCAAGTGGCAACTCGCGACTGAAATTACTCTACTCATTGTCATTTTAGAGAGATCGTCGTTGATATTTTCGCAGAAATTGGAGTGCAAGAGGCAAGCCGCTACTTTCTTCGTGAGTTGGACGAATTTGATGTTTGGGTATGTATAACCTTCCCTTATAATGACGTAGATCATAAAACCTGTAATATTTTACATATCTCAATTCCAGGGTGTGCCAGACAGCGCTGTAAAAGCCCATGTTCATAGGTTAAGCATTGCTTGGTTGGAGAAATGGTTGGCGCAATTCAAAGAACACATAAAAACATTAGCAGGACAAATCAATCGTGCTCGCAGTGGGCATGTTGTCAGGTTTGTTTCACGCCTTTGTGAAATAGTGAACTCGATGAATTCGGTAACTGAATTCAACCACTGGTGAAAAGAAATTTCTGATGAAAAGTCGTAACGCTTTCAATGAGATATTGCTTTTAACTAAAGGTCGACTTCAGCTGTATAACTGTAAGTATTTTCTCATAGAGGGACTAAACATTCGAAAACGCCATCGCAAGTAAAAACCATCTTAAAGGGCAAACAGGTAATGCATTGCAACGTAAAACAGCGCACATTCCTATACATTTTAAGACAACGCATGTGTTTGCTGGTAGTGACTACTTCCACATATATAATTGCGTATTTTCATTCCCTTTCTATAGTCCAAAACTAAGGAAGCGAGAGGTAGAGTGAAAATATTTAGCTTCATTCTGTTTGGCGAATAAATATATCTGTTGTTTTCAGAGTCCAGACGTTAACCAGTATTGCCGCCAGCATTTGTTACATATCATCTCTCGTTTAGTTTCGTGGAATTTCCAGGCAATGGGCGAGACAGCAACGGAAAATGCGAGCGCCGTGGATGCAATTAATTACTTCTCAGAAATGCAGCTCCAGTCGGAAATTGAGAATGAAAGAGCAAGAAAGTATTCTCTAAAAAGAACTCCAGGACAAGGCGACAGAGCGAGAAATACTGTACTCATATTACCCTCTATCGAAACGTAAGTAATGTTTCATGGTATTGTTTAATCTCGTTATCTCATACTCTAATGCAAGCAGAAGGTTGATTACTTTTGCATGAACAAGCTGCAAGAAATCTATTATATTGTGGACTAAGATGGGATGTGTACAAATAGGATTCCGACAAATCAATGAAACCTATACAAATTTTGTTTTTGTTGCAGGAAGCCTAGTTTGGCTCGTTTGGGAGAAACACACTGCAGTCAGTGTCATCCTGAGAGAGAAACAGTGCTGTCCCGAGGTACGAGACAGTTTAAGCGATGATACAATAAACTGTTATAGCTTCAGTACACAAAAGCGATTTTTCACGATACTTTGATGTTTCACCGATTGCAAAAATACCCATCATCCTGGTTTCAGGGGCCCATTGGAAAAGATTTCGCGAAACTAAGCGATTTTATTTCTACGTTCATTCAAACAATCCAACGTTAATAAAGTTTCTTCGTTTTCATGTTTTTATTTCAGAACTTCACGTTTTTCTTTACTTTTCCCATTGTCTTTGTTTCTTTTAACAAATAACAAATATATTTTTCCTCCAGGGTGTCCATTGCTACCTCCCATCTATCAACAAACAACTGTTACCAACATTGCATTACGTCTAAAGACAATTACATTGAACCCTTTCCCTTCACCACATGATACGAAGACTTACGAGAGTTTTCAACATCACGAACTTTTAACTTTGCGATCTGCTCAGAAATATTTCATTCTTTCAAGATCATTTGTTCCAGCAGAATCAGTGAGATGAGGTAACTGTGATATCTGGCCGTTGTCAAATATTTAGAACTGAAAGTTGTGAAATAAAGCGAATATCATAGACTGTATCTAGCTATTGGTTGGCATTGCTCTTCACATTTCACTACATACTGCATCAAATATTTTTGAATTTACTGTAATATAATTGCATGCTTATTCGACATGCATACGTGATGGCGTTTGAGTGATAGCTTGTTTTTGAACGCATTCTAACGGATCAACCAAAATTTTTGGTGAAAAGATTATTTTATTACACCTTACTGATACATTCCTTCAAAAGATTTCATTCAATTTCCAGTCACTTTACATCTGCATGCACTCTTCAAATTGCTGCCATGTTATTTCATAACAATAGAGTACTTTTCACTGATCGGATCAAACTAATTTGGGTGAAAAATGCCCGATACACAACAATTTTAATTATCAAATAAGTATTTATTGAAACACAGGTCTCTCTGACCGTTCATGCTTTACTTCAAGCTATTATGAATACTTACTGCGCGCATGACATGAATAACAATTTATAGTGGTGCAAATGTTTTTAGTTTCCTGCGCTATAGGTCGTCCGTCTTACATATTGATTGGTTTTCCAGCGTAGGCTGCAATATTAGCTTCTCTGAATGCTTCGGAGACAGTCTAAAGAGCAAATTCAGTCTTTGAGTGAGTTGTCATGTACATAGCGACAGATGATCGAGAGCCGTTCACAGTATAGGGACTATGTCCAAGCTTTGCAAATGTTGATTGAAGCATGGTTTTGTCAGTTACTAGTGGGAGTGCGGAGTTACATGCTTAAATCTAATTGTTGTAGATCAAAACAACCATGTTAATAGTTTGTAGGCGTATTGTTTACCTAGAGTGAATGGCTTGTGATTTCAAAATTCCAAAATTTGATGTAAATGTTGGGCGCATAAACTTACGACTGCCATGCATAGAGTATTTTAATAGAACACAAAACAATAGATACTCCGCAAATAGTCAACCATTTATTCTAAACGTTCGACAATTTATACATGTAATCATCATCAGTAAAATCAAGTATAACTTGTCCAAACGATTTGAATAAAATGTTGACTATTTACGAAGTATCCATTGCTTTTTGTGTTTTATCGAGCGAATAAATGATGTCAAACGCACATGTATATTTATAATTTATATCAATTGTATATCACTTCAAAGTCAACGTCCTGGGGCCGGTTGTTCGCACGCCGTTTAGCTTTAACGGTGAAAATTCAAAAACACTCCCACGCATTTTCGAAAACTTTCAAATCAAATCTTACGTAATAAAACTATTGGTAAATACATAATTATTGTATTCAGTTAAAAACCTGTCAATTTCGTTGCTCAAGGAATACATAAATATGATTTCTGTTTTGAACTTATCCACCGCTTAAGCTAAACGCGCTTCGAACAACCGGCCCAGGTCGGTTTATAACTACAAGAATGTGACGTCATTTACCGGATGTGCATGGCAAACTCTTGCAACGTCCTCACAAGATGCCCCATATTCCATAGCAAGCACGGCTTCATTGATAATCTCACCGGCAGATGGTGATATCATATGAACTCCAAGCAATCTATCAGTTTCTACATCGCCTATCACTTTCATTAACCCATCTGACTCGGCGTTTGTTCGAGCTCGGCTGTTCGCTGAGATTGGGAATTTGCCAACTTTGTATTTGACGCCCTGGAACAACAGAAATTTCGCCACATTAGAGTTGCATAATCATAGCAATGCTGGTGACGTCATATATACTGCTATACTAAAGTATGGATTCATGACATGTGATGATACATCTTTTTGCAAAGAAACAAACTTGGAAAAAAAATACTGAAACTAGCTTGCAGTACCTCGTCCTTGAGCATTTCTTCAGTTTTGCCCACCCATGCGACTTCCTAACAAAAAACGTTTCAATAAAAATCCTTACAGCGCAATTAATTAAAATTTAAAGTATATACAAAGACAATTATTTTAAACATTTCTAAAGCTAAAACAACCCAGTCCAAGGACACCTTTTCTCTTGTAAGAAAAACTTTCAAAGAATATTGAAAAAGCAAGGCATGAATTTCAAGTTGAATACAAAAGTTACAGGTATTTGTTTTCTGAGTTGGTTGAGTCCCTATTTTTAATACTGTACCAAACACTTAGTCATTGAACCAACTAAAGTTTCCTGTTCTTGGAGCTGTTTTCATGGAACTGGTTCGGGGATAAAAATTGTTTAATGTGCATTGAGCTTGTTTTATCTTGTCAACACCAAGTACACCACCACAGCGGAGTAACGAGACAGTGGATGGATAATAGTTTTATCATGATAAAATAAAGTTTTACTCTGTGATCTGCCTTTATAAAACTATACTAGTGAATCTAAAACTAGTAAATGTAACTTAAGGAGGCTCCCTACAGTCCAACATCGATTTGTGTTTTGTGCATAACATCGATGTATTAACATCGATTTGTGTTTCCCGAATGAATGCCGATCGTCCCTTGCGCCCGCCGACAGTTTTTGATTGGTCAGCCACGCTTTTTTCTCGAGAATTTGTGCGAACCACAAGAATCTAAAATGACCCAATTTTCTAGCATTTTTTGCGTTTTATTCACTAGTTTCATCGGTGACCTATCTTCAAATTTTGACTATAAATATAACTTGCGGGAAATTTTTCATATTTCAATTTTTAAAAAAATAAAAAAGATAGGTCACCGACATTATTTTCTAGATACAGGCGTTTTTATAGGTCATATTCGCGGGTTTCTTGGCTGCGTCATGTTGCAATGGAAAGACTGACCTCGACAAAACCAAGTTCTAAATATTCCATAGGTGTCAAATATTGCTACCAAGCTGGAAAAAATTAACCATTTGCATGCATGGGCCTTTATTGTGCAGATATTGCATAAATCAGCTGGACTGTAGAGAGCCTCCTTAAACAGTAACTGGTTCAGGGGGACAAATTATTTTTCCCACTTACCGGGTGTGTGTATATAACAGAAGGCACGCAGTTGTAATCAATATGTACAGGTCCACCAGCAATACCTTCCACACAGACAATCCCTAGAAAAACTCATGGTTATATTTCCAGTTTCTAGCAACACATCACAAAAAATGTAAGATCAACAATCATGAAGAATCATATCAAGATGTATCCACAAACCTTCGTCCTCTGCTTTATGAGCCAACATTGGACCTTCTATTACATCTCCAATTGCATAGATACTGTCGCAAAAAAGTAGAAAATACCAATTTATTCGTCAATACTCGAATTCAAGTAAGCAACGGCAAACACATCTGCAAAAACGCATGCTAACACGAATAAACGCGTCAATTATTGTCGTCTATGACAAGTCTTACTGGCAGCGTCACCTGTTTTCGTCTAAATTACAAACCTTGAAACTTTAGTAGCGAATCTTGAATCAACAGGAATTCGTCCGGCTTTATCAAGCTCAATACCAAGTTCCTGCAAGAAGAACGCACTTCACTTAAAGTCAAGGAACTTGAAGTACCCCTTCACAAATATTCATTTAACAAAATAATGACGGTAACACGACTTCACCAAATCCTTTGGGAGACAATATCGTATAAAAAACAGCTGGCGAATGCTTCATGAGCATCATACTATAAATAGTATCTTTCGATACATTTTGCAACGGAGTTAATCTAGCGAAAAATATAGCGGGCTTCTCAGTGAGTGAGTGAGTGAGTGGGTGAAGGTTTGCCCACGGCAAAGTAAAATCGCTATGCCACATATTTTTGTTTTACATGCATGGTTAGTTCAAAGTACCTGCAAACCCAAGTTATCCGTGAACGGCCGCCTTCCAATACAAACTAACAACGTGTCACATTCAAGCTAAGCAAGAATTGAAATTAGGTTTAAGATAAAGGCACAATGCAAGTAAAACTAAGAAAAACAACATGTTTTCATATATATACGAGACTGTCAATGTTTCCCAAATTAGGTCGTGAAAAAAAGAATACACTTTCTCTTAACTGGGTTTCGGAAATTACAAAAGGAAATATATCTAGTTGCATAACGCCTGTAGTCCTTGAACATTGTAAGCAGTTCCGCAAGACTGTTTCGTATGGTTAAGGAAACATACACGGGCGATTTTTGCTGCGATTTTTCTCCTTTTAGCGAATGTGATCGATTAGGTTGACTGGCGAGTGCATTAGCAAAAATGTTGGACCAAGTATATTCGCCAGTAATCGACACTTTCACATCGTTCAACACGAGAAAAATCGCATCGAAAATCGCCCATAAACGGGCCTTTACGCATACGTGCGCGCGGTAGGTACTTTTGCTTCACACATCTATTTTGAGGGACTTGCAACACCATGAGTGTACACGAAATGAAACTGTTCGACAACAGTAAATAAAAAAGTTGCTAAAGGAAAATTTCCTCAATAGCTATATAATATCTCACCGTTTCCTTCTTGGAGCTGTCTTTCACCGACTCAATCCTAACAAAATGAACAAATACTATAGTCACAGTATACGCCACGTAGAGTATTGCAATATCACTAAAACAATATACCAAAAATATAAAACTAACGGTTAGTCTTGTTTCATCTTGTTTTCCTTCAGTCTTAATACATTTAGTAATTCGTACTACTCACTCTACTTTTATAACGTCACCAGTTTTTGTGGCCCCTGTAACATAAAATATGATAGAAACAGAACGAGATGGAATACCACCGTATGTGCAGTAACGGTCTACATCATACGTCACTCTTACATCCAGTAGATTTAAATTTTTGGCTCCAAATCTATTAAACTGAATCTATCAGAAGATTGATGTACTTTAATACAAGTCAAACCTGAGACAAATTCGTGTTAAATTTATCATAGCATCGATGTGGAATGACTAGACAATACTTCCCATCCATTTGGAAGTTTAAACAGCTTTGGTTAATATATTAAAACTAAAATGTATATCTACGTTATCGATTTTCGGAAAGGCCACATTCAACAAAATAGTTATAATGGAAAAGTGAGCACACTTTGGAAAATTGATAAACTTAATTATAATGCTGTGTCCCAACATAAAATTTTTAGAACGAAGCAATAAATCTATTAATGATATATGCTGTGTTATTGCATTCCTCAGCTTAATGTGTCCAAAGAGCCTATTCCTGTATATAATGAATGTACATGATAGATCTATTCTGAAGGTAATACGGAAAGACTTCTATGATGCCCATATCATTGTACAACGATCAGTATGTCTACGTTTAACCTATATAGTTTTGCATGTTTACTGTTAACCACGAACTGCATGGTACTTCACTGTTTTTTACCAATAGAATATGTGGTAGCTATGTCAAAAAAGTTTTGTATTTTTCTTCATATATATCTTTAGTGGTACTTGATGAAGAAACATTACGCATTTCTAGACTATCCAACACAAAAGCGGCGTGAGCTCATACGACGAAAAATACGACGTGAATAAAATTCTGAGCTTGTGTAAATATAACACGTCTCACTTAAAATCAAAATCGTAGCAATGATTTGAAAGATTAACCCCCAGCGATTTGGTATATATACTGAGCATGCGCGTATTAAATAAAAGGCTTAGTATAAAGGCTTATAGTATATTCACCATGGTGATTAAAGAATACGTCACGTTGACTGGTTGCTGATCAAGTCATTATAACGCGATGATCACCTAAAGCCATCTTTTTCATAATGACCACCATGCAGTTCCGTGATATTCTTCTCGCTTTCGGCAACTAATTGTTAATCCAATGACTCATTTATACACGCAAAGTCCGAGACTAAAATTTTCAGAACAAATTCGGGATATATAAATACCTGTAACTTTTGTATTCAACTTGAAATTCATGCCTTGCTTTTTTAATATTCTTTGAAAATTTTTCCTACAAGAGAAACACGACAAATGAAACTTGTCATTGCAGCATACGAAAGTCACTTTTCAGACTTTGCTTTCTGCAGCACGGCAACGAGCTACCCAGTATAAGTCATAGAATGTTATACAAAGGTGAAAGAGTTGGTAGTTCACAAATAAGAAAAACAACATCGCTCCTAAGAGCAACCCCACTCGTTACATTGTCTTAGCAAACATGCTTAAGCCCTGGGAAAACTAGGAAACATTGTTGCGGAACATTAGAGATTTGCGAAACGCCCGTTTACACGGGCGACTTTCGATGCGATATTTCTCGTGTTGAACGATGTGATAGAGTGAATTACTGGCAAACATACTTGGTCCAACAATTTTGCTAATGCACTCGCTAGTCAACGTACTCGATCACATATGCTAAGAGGAGAAAAATTGCAGCAAAAATCGCCCGTGTAAACGGGCTTTAAATTCAGAAATATTTCATGTTTCCCATTAGTGTTTCCCTAGCGGTCGCCCACCATGGGAAAATAGCGAAACAGCAGGATACACAGTTTCCGCAACAATGTTCTAGTTTGGCCAGTGCTTTATACTTTTGTGCTCCAGTAACTTTCGCTGGGTTACTGACTAACACAAAAACAAACTAAGAAATGCTTTTAAAGTAAGAAACACCGTAAACAGTTGAAGTAAAGAAGTTTGATGCCATAGCAAACGTCGTTCATCATAGATACAATGTTCCTCCTTAGCTGTATACCGTGGAGTTCCTAAGCGTCTTTTATTTTGTGTTTCATTTCATTTTGGCCCACGATAAGGCCAAAGTGGAAAATGGACTAAGCAATTTTGTCAAGGTCATTTCCCAATAGTTTCGTTGCTTAAAAAAACGACTCTTTGAAACCAACAGTAGCATTGACATACGCATAGAACTGCAATGATACAGGAATACAGAAATAAATCTAATACTTACGATATCTCCATATCAATTCCCAATCCCCCAACATGACCCAAGAACTCTACGGCAGTCACTTTGGCACCAAGTCTCTCCCATACAGAGCCCTGGAAGGGAAATACCAATTTCACGTACTGAAACTAACTCGCCATAAGATATTGTCCATATAAAGTAAAACCAGAAACCAAAGATTGAAAACTCGAAACAAGCTATTGCTGGTGGTCATAGTAAAAGCTATCACTTATCTTGGATGGGCTTGAAAACTATATTTATAATTTCAGCTGCTTGCAACATTTGCAACTAAATACTGACATGTAAGTATTATGGAAAACCGCGTACAACAAGTTTACTCCCTGACTCAGCATAAACCAAGAAAGAGCCATGATACATATTGTGAGGGTGTTGGCTCATTTCGACCACATGACCGACGTCCTAATCACCGACTAAATTGAACGAATCAGTCGTAGCTTGCCGATTTAAAGACTTATGCCAGTTGACTGTTGTACCCACACCCTTTCTCCGCCGAACACGCCCTGTCTGTATCACTATGTCTACAAACAAATGTCATGTTTTACCAGCTCAAGTCCAATTACACCGGCACCAATAAGCACCATGTTTTCTGGGACTTTCTTTAAGGACAAAGCTCCCGTGGAAGACACTATACTCTCTTCATCTACCTATTAAGTAAACGAATATACATGAAAAAAAAAACACCGAATAAGACATATTAACTAGTAAACCTTGTCTCTCGGCCAAGCAAAAAGGGTTCTTGTACAGGATGTTAAAACCACCCACCGCATAATGTATATTTACAAATAGTATAAACAAAATGACCACGTACTTCTATGCCCGGAAATGGGGTTACGTCAGAACCAGTAGCTATAAGAATATTCTTAGTCGTGATGATTTCCTGACTGCCATCTTCTTTCAAGACTGTCACCTAAGAGGTGGGAATCAATAATACTCGCTTGAGAGCATACCGTCACTAATTTTATCCTAATGCACCCCAAACTCTAACCAACAAACCAATTGGACCAGAAACTGTTAGGGAGTTAAGCTTCGCATTCAAAAGCTACGGCAAACGGCAGAGCCGTTTTTTCTTGGCAGAGTTTTTTCGCCTCTCGTCTTTTGGATTTTCCATTTTATGTCAAACAGTTTTATTTCAACACCCTGTGCTAACACAACTAATTATCTTTGCCTTACTGTTTTTATTCTGGAAATTTTTTTCACCTGGCGTCTGACGTTTGCTGTTGAACGCGAAGCTTAAGCTCTCTATTAACTCGCACCGAAACGAATAGGCATACTATTATAAAATCATAGCGCATTTAAAAGAACCGTGGTAAAAGGTAGATTGCAAACGAAGTGTAATCTCGACGACTCTTTCATAAAACTGTGGTTTACGGGTGAGTGCATACTTCATGCTAGCCAGGATGTATCACGACGTTAGGTTACAGGCTCATTTCATTGCACTGCAATGGTGAGAGAGTGTCAGCTGTCAGTGGGGCGTGGAATCAGACAAAAATCGCTTCGGTCGTGCGTTCATCGCATCATCCCACAATGAGGATGAAATGCTAAAACTCGGCCTTTTATGTCATCACTTTCCCCTAACAGAGGACAAAAATTATTTCTATTTACGCATGCTTACATCATCGATAGACGTGTGGGACAGAACAGTGTACTATACGAGGAGAAAGGAGTTGTTTTTAAAATCGTAATCAAAAATTGAAAGACAATAATCTTATAGCTACGAACGGAGTGTTATATTATAATACACTATACCACGTGATACGGATGCAACGTAGGTTTGTACAAACAAACCAATAACAAGCGCATGCGCTTATCAATAAAATAACATTGTATATAAAAAATAACGGCAGTATAGCCAGCGCAACAAACTTGAACGGTATTTCAAAGTCACCATCAGAGAAAATACAACAAATTTATTTCTTGCACAGCTTTTAACCACATTCTGAAAGATGTGGTCCAGGCGAGATTTGAACTCGCACCTTCGGGATACTAGACCGCCGCTGTACCCGTTAAGCTACTGATTCTTCGGGGATTGAAGGCGTTTATTACGTTACAATAACGATTCTGGTAATTTCTATAATAATTCACTTCCCAAATACTTCTCTGTGAATTGTTATACTGTAGTTCGCACACTAAGTAAAAATATGGCAGCATTGTTAACCTTAACGCATCTACTAGAAAGATTGCAGTTATAACTGCCTTTTAGGGAGAAGAAAATAGGAAGGTGAAAGTTGAACGAACAAAATTTGGTATTTTTCGATTACCATGACCGTTGGCTAGACTGCGTAATTGTCTTCAAGAAAAAAAGTGTGCAGGTGACCTTTGTGCCTTTTTGGCAAACAGCATCTAGGAAACAAATCAAATATACAGTACCTCGTTCGGTGAAGTTATTTTGCCGTGCCCGTGAACCTCCATTACCTATAATATATAACGTTTTTCCAGGTGACATTCAGAAATTTCATACCAAGTATTCTCAACGTTCATACCTTATTTTGTTTAAATAGATGTGATATTCCTCCAGTTAACGATTTAACTGCTGTGTCTTTCTGTTTCATCATTTGTTCTAAGTTTAACTTCAGTTCTCCAACTATGGCCAAAAAACACATTAGGTATTACGAGAAAAGCACATGGGCATACCTTACTTGCACTAAAATTCGCGCATGCCTAGGGGCGGAAATTTATAAACGCAGGAATGTTAAAAAGCCTGGACACTACACAGTGACATGCATGTGTTCATTTTCAATACAACTGATGGTTGGACGACTGTAAAAGAGAGAAACAGAAGACAGTTGACAATAAGACGTCAGTTCAAAAGGCAATTATAGGTAATAGCATGATCAGATAGAATTGGGTTAATAGACGGCCCCAAAGGCGAGAAAGATTTGTGGAGAGGGCACAGAGCGCTGCTCGATCAGAGCCTTGCACAAACCTAGCAAGCCTGAGGGTCATTTAAGCACCTTTGTAATGGCTCGTGCCAAGTGTAAGAAATATAAAACATTTTCCGTGTATCTATCGAGTTATAGAAACATGCGTGCGAGTTTAGGAGAAACAAAAATTAGCGTGGGAACACGAGCCGCTAGGCGAGTATTTCTACACAATTTCGAGTATCTCCCAAACTAGCACAAGTGTTTCTACAACTCGGTAGAAACACGGAAGATATGTTTTCTATTTCATTTATTAAATAACCATCTAAAAACAATAAAAACAAAAAATTATTGCTTTTTATTTTATTCTTTCAAATATTTGTTCTAGTTGATATGTTTATCACTTTTTTGAATATTAATTTTTTTGTTTATATTTTTGTGTTTTAAAATCCCCGCTTTTATCCACGAAACCCCATGCGACCCGCGTAAAGAGTATTACCGGTCTTTCTATCGATATACATAGAAACACTGCTTTTTGACACTTTCGACCAATCAGCACTCGCGTTTTTAAAAGGTTATTTTATAATTTTTTTAGGCATTGTTTAAAGCGTAATGACATTCCTTAAACCCCAGGCAATCATACTATTATTATAATAACATTTAAAGAACTGTAGCACAATATAACATACATACATACAGTATCCTTACTAAATTGTACTAGACTATAAAAGTGTACGTGTACACTGCATCTTACTTACCTTCTATTCCCCTGTTTTTAAAGTCATTTGAAATAGCTTGATGATACAAGTGTGAATTATTAAGTAAAGCCTAAAGAATAGATAGAACAAAAATTAACACAAGGATGAATGCTACAAGGACCCAGTGAAATGTAAATATATCTGGAACGCTAAGTCAGGGGGAGAAATTGAAGCCAACGTTCTGCTCATTTTGCAGGTAGACCCAGTCCTTTTTAAATTTTTTTTTGAAAAAGTAGCATTTTTTTATCCAGAAAGTTTGGAACTTAAATCTTGCATTAGTTTTGTAAAATGCATGTAAACTTAAAGAGTGACAGTTAAATTTATATTATATGAAGTAAATTTTGACAAAAATTATACTGTTATGGAAAAAAGTTGAAACAAACACGAAACTTACAAAAAGTCCGCGCGATTTTTGCCGTAAATTCTGCGTTTTTGAAAGTTTGAGATGGACTTAAGTGTTTAAACCACCAAAATAGGATAGTTCTATGTTAAATACACTTATTTTCAAAGTTTTACAAAAATTGAGCCATTAGCCAAAGAAAAAATAGTGTTTTTATGGTGTAAACACATAAAGCCAACCAAGACAAAAATATGTGGTCGTTTCCGGGGGGAGCTGACAAAATGTTAGTGATCCGGCTGGCTTCATCCAATTATAGGCGCTTTCTTATGGAGGTAGCGTTCCAGATTATATACAGTTCACTGCAAGGACCACCTGACGTGAGCAGAAAACAACCATTACTGGTAACCCAAACAGAAAACCAAATGAAGAAAAACATTAGAAATAAAGGGAGAAACACCACATCTGTCACCTAAAAACTCCACTAAAATGCAAGAGTCTCTTTCTGTCGAGTGACTGCATTAGAGTTAGACTGACTGGTGTATATTGCCGCTTAATGGGCTAAATTTGACAAATTTTCGTCACTGGTAATGGATGAATCCAGCTATCAACTAAATTTTCACCTACACAAGAAGAATGAAATCCATTATCACAGCTTAAAAGAGCATCTTAAAATAAGGAAAATAGCAAAACTTGCAAATTATGTATATTTTTGTATAGCATGCTGAAAAAATAGTAACTTTTGACCCACAATTAAGTGGATGAAAGTTGCACATTTAATACAAAAATATACATAATTTGCAAACTTCCCAGTAATATATTTTCCTTACTTTACAACACTTTGCAATCAAACTTTGCAGTTTCACTTATTTTAGGATGCTCTTTCAAGCTGTGATGATTGATTTTATTCCCGTTCTCCAGATCAAACTTTAGTCGATGTAGAAACTGTAATACGTAATCCTTCCATGTACACTACTGTTGCTGAAGAGTATTGCACCTTTGATGGAATACATCCAACATTTAAACATGTTCCTCCAAGACTTTTATCCTTCTCTACACAAACAGTCTAAACAAAATAAAGAACATTTGAAGTAAATTAAAGCGTTTTTTCTTATCATGCAAGAATTGTAAGAATAATGCTGGTTGGATTCCAGCAGTAGTGGAAGAACCTCAACCTGAGAAGTAGAATCACCAAGTAGTGTCTGTGATGGTAGTATAGAAGTGCATGTGGAAACTGAAATTTCTTGATAGAATTTCAAATTATGTAATTATTCTGATCGTATTCTCTCATCTTAAAAGCTTTCTTTTTCCACACTATGGCCCAATTTCATAGCCAATTACAAGATAAGACAAACCATGATATCAAAGAGTAATCAGACCAATTTCAATATTACTTGCCAAAGAAAAAAAAAACACTGATTACTGCTGGCACTCTAGATTACTAGTGTATACTAAATAGAAGCAAGCAATGTAGCTAAAACACTAGCATCTCAATGACAAGTTTGAACCCCTAAAGCCTCCCAAATCCTCCTAAATAGGATCATTCTGAATCATTTACATGATCCTGTGGAAGATCTTGACAGGATCCAGTAGCACATCAAACGTGACTCAGTAAGCATGATCAGTAAACGTGACTGTAAGCATGATGCAAGCATAGCTATATAATCATAAAACTATTACTAATTTCATTTCAAAAAAGTTTGTTCTGTTCATGCACACTTGTGCACAATTTGCAATATGAAAAAAATATGCAGGGCTTGAAATTGAGATTGAAAATAGGCACGTGAAGCTTGTATGTGACTATAATCAGTATTGCTCTTAGTAAAAAGACAATAAGCAATTGACATGGTAAAAAAATAATAAGCCGAGGTGCGTTTTTGCACCTTTTTTTAAAAAACACTTTAACATATTGCGGTTTCCTCTTATCAAGTTTCTGGCATCAGCCTTATAGTTCATGTAAGCCCATCATAAAGTACCATACCTAAAAAGTGCTTGGCTGGTCAGGACAAGGGACAGGTGCTTTATCAGTCTTTACTGCTTCCCAAAATTACCTCTATTACTCTCAAACCTTCAAGTTTCCCTCTGACTGTCCAATGTAAGCCTATAATATATGACTACTAGCTACCACTACAAGCAAATCCTGAGAAAGACAGGCACTGCTGTAGACTTGATTACTTTCTAAAACTAGTTCTGCTGTTTCTCATCCTTACAAATGTTTTGCTGATGCTCCATACTCCACACTGCCTGGATAAGAGGCATGAGCTGCTCTACTTTTTATTACATTCCAAAATTACTTCTATTACTCCACAACCCTCTCAAACCTCCTGCTAACTAATCAATGCTTTATATGAACTAATTAGAGCAGTATATCTTAACAGTGTCTGGACAAGAGATTAGTGCTACTGAAGATTAGAAATTATGGCTTCCAAAAACTATGGCTATGGTCCCTCCTCTTGATTGAACTTTAAACCAACTGCTGCATTCCAGACCTTCCAACTCCATGCACTTGTATGGGACACATGTTTTCTCATGTGAAAGTGAAAAACTAATAAACAACATAGCTTTTGTTTCCATGCTTCTCTTTGCAGGCAAATGTAAATTAAGTGAAATCTTATTCATTTCACACAATGTGTGTTTACATGTAGTTAACTAGATTTCCTTGGTTAACTATCAAACCACGACTTCTACTTTTTGAACAATATTAACGAAAGAAAGTAAAATGAATGAAACTTATAGTTGCATGCAGATGTTTAGAAAGAGCTACTTTCAAGACTTTTTATGACCTTTCTGTACCTTTAGAGTTCTGTTAATCTTCTCCAAAAATGCAGGAAATAGCATTTCAGAGACTTCAGTTAAATTCTCTTATTATTAGCAATAGAATGCTTTACCTCTTCTAACTACCCTATAAAATTACTTCTTGAAATATGAGAAATGCATTGCAAATCATTTTGCCCAATGTTTTAGAGGTTGTTACCTTCATCCCAAGTTGAGCAGCCTTTATTGCAGCTACATAACCACCAGGTCCGGAGCCAATTACAACCAAATCAACATCACCTGTGAAAATTTGTTGAAAGATTAATTAAATTTCAAATGCTTCGTCTGTTGCATGATCAAGAATTAAACATCAGGGGTTATTTCAAAAAACTACTTGATTGTAACCATATCTTGAGAAAAAGTACAAGTGCTTGCACCAGAAGTCACACCCTGACTGGCAGTGGTGTCTCGATGAATCAATCTGAAACCACTCAATCACTGGGTTTGGATAAGTTTCCATTGTTTTCCAAAATCATACATGACATATTCAAAATAGATTGTACATTCAATTAATAATTACTAATAACCTAGGACGTACAATGAAGAATTAAATCAATATGATATATCAAAATGCAAGACAATGTTGATTTTTCCTCAGATAGCTTTTAAAATTCAAAACAGACTGCCTACCTCCAGAATCAGAAAATTTCCTTGTTCTTGCATAACAAAGACCAGTAATAGCTTTCCATCGGTTACAAAATCGACCACCATACCGCTGAAACATTTAATTTGGACTTTTATACTTTTATTTAAAGACTGTTTTTACAAAGTCGTCACAACACACACATAGAATACTATTCGAAGAAAAACACTCTAAAATTGTTGCTTCCTACCGTAGAAGTCTCAGCCAAAATCGTTCTCCCAAGTCTTAACATAGTGCTACAGATGTCCAGATTGTGTATGTTTAGTTTGTGTTCACTGCCACACTGCTCAAATACAATAAAATGACTGAACTGGTTCGGGTATTCTTCGGAAATGTTCGTCACCGCTGCAGTTTAGTATATGGTAGTATTTCATTCAGGCTATGTGCACACGGTAACGTTTTTGAGCGTTTTCATTTGTGTTTTCACGCGAAAACAGATGCAAACACTTACAATTTAGGGCAGGGGCTGCAGCTAATTTACTATATTGAAAATATTTTCCCTTGGAAAGTGTTAACTAAGCGTTAAAACGATAAACGAGACACAAACGTTTTTGGAAACGCTTGAAAACGGCGCCCGTGTGCACGTAGCCTCAGTGCACAATGAGGTGCGATCGGCTTTTTGTTATTGCTTTCTTTTGAAGTATTATCAGCCCAGTGGTAAGCATCTCATTTGATGCCGTGGACACATTCAAAAAGAAAGCAATCGCAAAAAGTTGATCGCACGACGTTGCATTTGACATAGCATGGAAATCCGCCTGTCCGCCTTTACTTCGTCTTCTTCGTCTATGACAGAGAGAGGCTACCGTCTTCCATCAAAGCAGTTGCAAACACACAATAAGCCTTCACTTCATCAAGACTATTTTATATCCTCTATATATGTATAACTGCTATCACTTTTGGGAATACCGAGCTAGTTTAACTTTTATTATAAATTTATTGTTGGACGATGCGATAGAGTGGATAACTGGAGAATATACTTGGCCCAACAATTTTGCTAATGCACTCGCTAGTCAACCTACTCGATCACATCAGTGGATCACATACGCTAAATCGCAGCAAAACTCGCCCGTGTAAACCGGCCTTTACGATTTGCTATTGCACGCTCTGATTAATTAATAAAGTACCAACTGTGTGACCACGACACGAAATTTGCTTCTTATAGCACAAGATATATTAAATAATATTTACAGTTCAACATGGTACAATGTTGGTTTCAAGCACGTAATTTCCACACCATATGAACAATGCTTTGAATTAGTACGGAGTTGAAATCAAAAGTCTATATGTTTCACTACATCTAATTTTATCGTATCCACTTGGTACGAGAGTATATTCTTGTACAAACTTTGTAACAAACTCTACTATATTCTGACGTACGAGACATGTTCTGCAATACCTAGTAAAAATGATAATGTCTTTAATAATATGTACAGAAACATTGCTCACGCATTTATACAAGACTGGGGAAAAACAAATCATCCTCTCCCTCAATTGTGGTAGATTGCTCACATTTAGCTAGCAGCCACTGCTGCATAATATTCACCTCCGCAAAAGAGGTAATGTGTTCACTACTGTACGTCAATTTGTTCGGCTGATGGCAAGGTACACCGAAATATTGCATGTTTTCATTCTTTGTATTGGAAACAACCTCATTATGGAAACAACAGTATATTTCTACAAGTGGTAATATTGAAATGCAAGCCTATTTATAAAACAAAGAAATATAAGTCGTAAAGAGCAATTAGCAGATAGCAGTATCGAAACACATCAAAAGAGGGGTACAGACTTTTCTTTGACTTCTGGTTTATATATAAATTTATTAAAATCAGACAAAACAGCAATTTCTGAAAGAGTTTTGGTAAAAAACAACTACTTACCACAAATGTTTTCATTCATTTTGATGTACAAATAACCATTCATCCCAAATTCAGTTCCCCAGGAGTTACGAACTATCCAATAAGGAATTTCCCCTGAGAAAATGATATCAGCGCAGTATGTTGTTATTATGATTTTATTCAATGTATATATTCCTCACGCAAACCAGTGTTCAAAATAAATGGGACGAATTACAGTCGACAAAACCAGGCCTGAGCAATGTAGCTGATGCCCTCAGCGTAACGCACCATAGTATGGAACTGCGCACAATAAAATAATAAACCTGCCCCACGGCAAATTTACGCAAACTTATTTATTATATAACGTGTGCAATATACCTGACATATCAAAACCTTCAATAATAACAGCATGGTTAATCACACTGTCTGTGCAATGATGTTGGATTATTCCACCTGAATTATCAGAACAATAGGGTAAAACATGTCCATGCTATAGCCACAGAGATGGATTGTTGGGTCAACATTTCGGCCACGCAGGGGCTTGTTATCGAAACCGTTACTCCATAAGATAATTTTGAAACTAATTAATCTGTGACCATAACCGTTAAATCTTACCTATATAATCATGCCACAAAACGGCGTTAACACCCACAGCAACGGAGCCATTTGTACTGACGTAATTAGCAAGGACTTTTTCTCTCCCTTTGAAATCACTATGAAACGAATTTACGGAAAGCTCGAATATCATATTTATGCATTTAGCAAAGTACATCTTGTATGAAGTACAGTGGAGCCAAACCTATATTAATCATGATACACGTCATTTAATCACTCACCCCGAACATGCGCAGGTAATTTGAGCACCTGTTTTCGGTCTGAAATTGAAGTAGTCTCAGTATAAATTATACGAATATGTCTCATAGTAAAACACTACAGTAACTTACTTCTGCCTTCTAATACAACCGCACTAACTCCGAGAAAATGGGCAATTTTGCGTCAAGTTAGTAAATCATAGCTAGCAGTTTTCTTCAAACAATATTACAGAAATAGTGAATAGATCAAATTCGGTACATAGAAAACGTACTCAATTTTATCATAGCTACAAGCACTTTCTCGTTCTTCATAAGGGTATTCTGAAGCAGGAAGCAAGTAATACTTCTCAGTTTCTCTCTGCAAAAAGACATGAAGAACATCGAGCAACTTCGATTCATTTTATCGTAAAAGTGAATTTTAAAGCCTGCAGTTAGACTGATTCTCAGAAATTGTTAAGACTGTTGGTATGACGCTCTGCAGCTTTTTGTTGATTGCTAAAGAAAAACATATTTGCGAGAAGCGAAAACGAGAAACTTACAAAATTGCGCCATATATCAATACCGTAACAGACCAAAAGAGCAGTTTCTTTATTTCTTCGCTTATTACTTATCCTAAATAGCCACACTTTAATGTGATATGAAGTAATTTTCGACAATGTTGAACAATACCGATGTCTTCGTTAACATTTTACAGTGTATTTTACTAATAAATCGTGACCATGACAATTCATCATAACGAATATCAGGTATGGCAGCCTTTACAAACGTTTATCAGAACAGCATCAAGCAATTACAATTGTTCGTTAATGCTGTACTTGTCAACCATGTTCTTGATCTTTTCAATTGATGATTGGATAGCAGCGTGTTTCAAAGAAAACGGAACACTGTACTCATTACAAATTAGTCAGATGCATAAATTGTATGTTAATGAAATTCAATTAGCGTAATGCATTGAAACTTGAAAGCTTTGCGGCTCCCATAGGTAAAGAATAAGGCAGAACTTAACACGCGTTTAAGTTTTTAATTAATTTACAACAAAGAAATGTACTAAACGTTTATGCATGGGTCGTGCCGTTCAACATGTCCTGCATTTTGGTCCTGACACAGTGTTGCTGCTTTTGCATGTCCTTCATTACATTTCTTATCATTGTCCTTTTATTATTCTTTCACTCGATGTTTATCCGAGTCAACATCGCAACAATTAAGTTTGAGATAAGCTAAACTTTAGCAAAATGCTAAGGAATGGCATTGTCGGACTAAATAAACATGAGATTTTTCTTCAGTTCGCTGGAAATTCTTTTAAAAGACGTTTAATGATTTAACTTTTTCCTCCCTTATTCCTTACCCATGGGAGACGCAAGGCTTTCAAGTTTCAATCACAGTGGTTTCAATGCATTACACCAATTTGAATTTCATTAAAATATAATTTATGCACCGGACTAAATTTGCAATGCCTACATAAATCAGTGTTCCGTTTTTTTTTAAACACACTGTATACATATAAGTCATGTCAAAAGTTTCTTTGCGCAAAGAATCATCGCAAAATCGACAGGCAAACTGGCACTTTTGTCACTGTCATATTTTCAAAAGTTTTATCAGTGAGACTGTTTAGCCGATATCACGCGGTGATTTTCTTGATTTTCGTTTTATCCAAATGATCAAGGTTCAAATTGTTATAATCATGCAAAATTCATTTTCCAGTGACTGTATATCAATTAATAAGTTTTATCGTGAAAAGAATTGTTATATTAAAATAGTTTATAACAAACCCATCGAGCATATTCCAGCCACTCTAACGTACGAGCTATGTCGCCTCCTTTACAGCCAGCTCTGTCAGAACAAGATACAAGCTCCTGCACACTTAATTCTAAAGGTGACTTCAGGTTGTTAGCAATCGCCCACTGAGTCTCAACAACACCAGTTGATGAAAACGCCCTGAACAAAACACACGAATAAATGCAGCTGTCATACCTTCAAGTGTGCCAGCCTATAGCTTTGCTGGCCTTTTCTCGCAAGATTCAGTGAAATTTTCTGTGCCGGATGAAATTAAAGGTGGACTACAATCATTTGTAAACTTTGGCGTTGTTTACATTGTGAAATTCAAAGATTCATCTTTAAATAAACGATTTGATGAAGACATTTATGCATTGAATTACTTCAGAATAAAAAATAAACTCATTTGAAACACAGTAATGTTTTGGAAACACATATTAATAGCTTAAATTTATAATTTCTTGATACAAGTAGCATCCGCATTGCACATGCGCAACTTGAAGTGCACAGGAGCATTTTACCATGATGATAGGGAGATTAAAATTAAAGTGCTGCAAATAATTGCAATGTGCAGTTCTGTAAGCAAGTAGTAGAGGTGCAAGCTAAAAATGATTATACTGCAGCAGTTAAAATATTTTATACAACTTAGTGACTACCCAGGGCCTCCACAGAATAAAATAACAAAACAAAACTACAAGCATACGACGGAGAACCGGTTTTGAAACATCACAAGACTAATTCAGACAAAACCCGTGGACTAATACCGGCACAAGAGCGTTTAACTATCTGGACTCACCAAACCCAGCAGCAGCTGCAGGTTTAAATGGTTCAAATGCAACTGTGATAACTCAGAGAGACTTACTACTGTATGTCCAACGACAATTAAAACATACCAACAACTTCCACAATTTCCTTGGTTCTTAACTGAAGTAACTTTGTGCTTCTTTCTCCTGTGGCAGAAGAAAAATCAAAGAAGTCATATTTGTTAATAAAAAAAGAAGAAATCGACAGGAAATTTTAGCTTTACCACACAGAGTCTTTCTAGAAGTATGGACATCTGTCACCCCAACTTTATGCTTGCTTTATTTAATTCTTAATCATCTTTTTCAGGCATATGCAAAAATATACAGCCTTAGCTTGGTATTCTTCGCATAAGCACCCCACTGGGACTGCAGGGCTTATTTGAGAATAGCAACTATGAAATTTTTTGAATGAAACGCGGCGCTTACTCGAACAAATACGGTAAACTACTTACTAAATCATATTGTGGGATACAAGCCCATGTTATTAATTACGGAAGTGAAAGGGTTAGAATTGGGTTAGGTGTAGAGTTGACATCAAAGGATAATTTTTGTGATTAGTAACATGGGTTAATTACTATAGTACATCGATCATATCTGTATACTATTTATACAGGCAGAAATTATAAAATTAATGACGAATTACAGTACCAATCCCAAGATATCTGAGATGAAGGTCCATTGTTTATCTCACAACATAAAGTTGAGTGGGCAATCTTCAACGAGTTATTATTAAATTTTGAAAGATGACCTGAGAAGATTATAAAAAGCATAAACTTTAGTGAAGAGAAAATAAAGTACTAGCTAATAGCAAGTGCTTGAGTAAGAGCAAGGAAAGAATACTAAGAGCAAGAACCTGAAAAAAGTGAAGATATGCTGTAACTACAAAGATTTTCCCTGGAATCGTTTATTACTTAATATTACACTATGTAGATATGCAATCAGTTCTTTGTTGCTCTTATTGGAAGTTGTACTAAAACTAGTATAGTAATACAAAAGAGTCCAAAAGAAAGTCTCAAAAAATATATAATGAAAAACTCATAGACTGGTGTATTCACAATACCTATGGTATACCTCACTGGGTTGCATTCTGGATGTCTATGACCAGACCAGTGACCACGTCTGTTTTGATTTTTCATTGAATAAATTAGCCATAAAAACTTCAAACTAGCAAACATTATTTGATTGCCAATATCAAGCTAGTTTTGGTTCAAATTAAAGGCTAAGTTAATCATGTAGAAAAATTATTTGAAAACAAACAAAATTGCTGTCAAAATTGAACTCTTACACAGAATATGCAAGATTTCCATTTGACAGCTAGTCCCAGTCTCCTTCCGTGATTTCAGATCCCCCGGGCGTTACATGCTGCAATTTTCAGTACTACTTGTCTAGCAACAGTAGCATTGCAACGCAAGTTGCATAAATCATTACACTTTGTATCTGGGTGTTAAGCAAAGGATAATTGATACAGCAACTTGTCTGAAGGTTAAAAACACTTAAATTGTCATATATGAAGTCGTGAAAAAGTATTTGATGTTTGATTCCTACTAGAGATGAGTTTGGTATACAAAACCTGTCAAGGTATTTTTTTCTTGGTGCAAATTATTTTTGTTGTATGTTCTTTGACTCCATCTTTACACTAGGCAAAAAATTTTTGCGATAAAATGTTTCTGTACAAGCTTTGTATAAATAATTTTCACCCCTAAACTCATCCCCAGTCCCCATGGACCGATTTGTCGAATTAGTGTATCTAGTCATGATGGAACGAAATTGAAACAAAGAAATTTTTCTCAATGCCCAGTCTAATTGCTTATCGATATAAAAACATCATCTTTGCTTTTATCACCTATAAATTCCTCTCTTGTCCAGTCAGAAAACATATTAACACCATACACAGCTTTGCCATTTAACTCTCTTTCTCTTTTAGTGAGTACAGCTTGTCTTTTGATACTGTCCTGAATTCAAAAAAGTGCAACAACGTTATACTGCCTGATCTTTTAATAGCTACATGAGTAAAAATGCCCAATTTGTTACTGGTTGTATAATAGGATTGAAGAGTAGTGTGCTGCACCCCACCAACAATATTCTTACTAATACTTGTTGCAACAAGTATTGGTGCACAGTGCCCAACTGCAAGCTTTGCGAAACACATAGATATGGGATAAAGCTACCTTAATGGGTTAATCTGTAGACGTACATTGAGGGTCTCCAAATGAGAGTACAAATGTTTCTCATCAGAAAAAGTAAAATCATAGACATACATATGATGTTCCAGTGCATTTCAATTCAGCTATCGTTCCCAAGATGATATCAGGATGGGCACATCATTTCATTGCAAACAGATTCTAGTTAGAGGTGGTCACTTGCAAAAATACTAGGGGGCCCCGAGGCCAAATTTCAAACATACATATAATCGCATGAAATAATGTTTTGACCATGGTTAATGGTTTTTATAGTTCAGAAAAGAACCGTTTGAATAATTTTGTAATAATACTAAACTTAAACTTGGAATAAACAAATAAAACTTAGTAAAAAGCACAATGCACTTCAGCAGACCGCTCTTCAGGTGCATTGCCTGCTGAGTGTGAGAAGAGGGCGAGATGAACACAATAATGTCATCGCTTGGGAATAGAATGGTGTTAAAACAAGACCAAATTAAAAACAAATTCTTTTTGATGACAAAGGTCTGGATCTTCAAGTTTAATGTAATAGCCTGGTAGGCTATTCACAGCACCAGTTTGTTTCATCCTAATTATCCATAAAAGACCATAATTGCAATTCAATGATAAATCATCTCCTGAATGTCAACAAGAAATAACATATACTTGTAAGATTACCTTAAATACAGACATTCTGTATTGGTATTCAGTCCGGTTAGTGATGTATGGTCGCTTATACTCAACCACAAAATCTTTGAAGAGGGAAAGCAAGTGATCCCCATTTATACTCTCTGTATTTCCAGCGACGTGATGAAAGCTAAATTGAAATAATATATAACACGATGTA
>JAOBYK010693110.1:0-10162 GCA_025434845.1 Phenganax subtilis
CAACTGTCAATACATACTAGACTTTAGCTATCGCTCTGACGTCATTGCAATGATATCTCATAATTCTTAATGCGCTTAATTACCACCACCATGTGGTTTTCATATTCTCTTATATCACGCGAAGTAAAATGAATACGAGCGAGAGGAAACAGCACAAAGACTATGGCCAAATCTTAGCTTTCATTCCAAACTACAGTCTCCCCAAATTTCTCTAATGATGGTGTCTACACTTTTCACTCTGCATAAGTGTACATAAACATGAATAAAAACATGGAACAAAGGTTTTCGTCAAGTCTCTGGGTCATTTTCTTCCATGACCACGATTAATTAACAAACTTTGGTCAAGCTTCCAGACCCTTTTCTTCCATTAGCTGCAGTAAAGCTTTCAGAAAACCTCCCCACTTTCACCATCATCAAACAAACTTTGGTCAAGCCTCCTGACTATCCCTTAAGTTGACAACGGTAATGTCCATTCAGTTGTGCAAAAAGGTCAACGGATAAACGTTCGTATGTTATAATCACTGTAGGCAGGCTCAGAAAACAGGAAGTGTAAAGACCCTTTTTCATTCAAAGTAATTGTCAGAAAAAATTGAGGGAGGGCTCTAGTCCCCCCCCTAGCCCCTCAGTTCCGGTGTCCCTGAACGTGTCCCAATCAGTGTGCAGTGAAAAACAAAGAAAAATTAAGCCTTGTTCGGAACTTCGCATTAGTATACTGTTGCTATATTCAAAATATTTTCACAGTAAGTTATCGACGCAAGCTTAGCCATGTGGCCAAACGAGTATGTTGTTGATCGTTAAATAAAGTTTCTAAAAGACTGTATTAATACAGATTCGAGATTAGGGATATCTTTGGCTACTGTGTTTTGTTCTGATAACGTGCATAGTCATAACTGTATTTCCGTGCCGCACGACGATGTTTTCTTTGAGAAGTGTTTTCACAAGCTAACTTGCTGGTGTGCACGACAAAAAAGTTTTTTTCAACAAGTTTCTCGACAAGTTCGCAAACAGGTTTTCTCGACGAGTTCACTTGCTGTAAGCTAGGACAACTTCTCAATGAAAACTCGTGTAAAGACTTTGACAAGGAAAAACACGTGCGTTTTCCTCTGGAAGGAAATTTTATTGCTAAAGAACCAGCGATATGCGCGTAATATGCAAATAGAGACCTGAAGATTCTACGGTGCAAGCTCAACGACGCAACTGTCAAAATATGAAGTACTCTCATTTCAAAAGCAAATTACAAACACTGAAATAACGTTTTCGTTCTTACACTAGTTTACATTACATTTTGTGATTCAAAATAAAAAACGGATCAGTATTGAATACAAACTACACCTAGTTTACGACGAAAGTTCCCCCTAATAATGTCCTCTTCAACAGAACAAGAGCTGAGACACGCTCTATAATTTTCTGAAAGATAGTAGAGGCTTTTGCCATTGTTAGCAGAGACAACACACAGTACTTAAAAGTTGCTGTAATATCAGTAATATATTTCATTTTGTAGACCCTATCTTCAACGTAAAATAAATCAAATATTCACAGGTGTGTCGTTAAGCTCGCGTCGTGGTGACTAATATACTGATTACGCCATCACTGTAGCGTGTGAGGCATGATGAACAGCTAAGCGCAGCAGTGAAACAATACGACGTGGCGTTTTAAAACATAGATATATGAACACATCATACAGTGTGTTGAAAGTTATGCGATAAGCAACATTTTTCAAGGAGAGTTGAAACGTTTTTGTTCTCTTATCTAACGTCCTTAGAGCTTGAACAGACTGATTGAAAATTTGAAATTCCACATGGATGTAGAGATAAAATAATGTTTTGCATTTTTGCTTTTGAAATTGCGTGGCATTAGAACGTGCAATTAAGAAATGAATATTATGCCCTTGATAAAAGGCAAAAAAAGCTTCAAACACCCGCACGCAAATGAAGTTAGGCTCGTGTGTACGACGATCGAACGAGTGTCCCCGAAAAGTTTGCAACAATATATTTTTAAAGCTGATTCGCTTGGCGAAAACTGTCTGACAGCGTACTCAGTCCTTTTGTCTCGAGTCTTGACCGCGAAATGTCTGTGTTTATTCATAAAACATGTGTGTGTTTGAAATGCTATCAAAATATTGCTATCACTTGTGCAGAAAATCAGGAAATGGTTCACATGTGTTTGCACTTGAAAATTTGCCAAAGCTTCTGGCGATCTGTCGGATTGGCAAAGTGCAATTTCCATATGACGGTCACCGTGCCCCTTAACGGTCAAAAAGAAAGAGTCACGATGTCTCTCAACGGCCAAATTATTCTATCTTTTAGCAGTAAATCCTTTAGCAATCAGTTATATATACTCTCTGTTAATAATCGTTTTGTTAATAACTGTTTTGAAACTGTTTTCCGTTTGCTGGTTGGAACTTAGAAACATCGTGACTCGATTTTTACGACAGTTACCACAATATGAAACGCTAGCTTTATAATAGTGATCGCAAATATTTAAAATCTTGAAATTCTAGGAATTTCTAAAAAATTTTCAATTTGAAAACTTTTCATTTTGTTTCTGTGAATGCACACTTTGCAAAAATAGGTTTATCTATAATGAGTCTTACTTATTCTCGCATTTAAATCCAGGAGCGTAGGAAGCTCACTAGGATTGTGGGGCTGACCTTCACAAGGCGCCACCATGGTTGGCGCCGAGCGAGAAAATTTTGAGAATTTTAAGGCTCTAGATTGCCGGAAATCACTGTTTTCGAGCACTTTTGCATAACATAAAGCCCATTTTGGTCATGTGCAAATATGCTTGCCGATTTTTTTGGAGGGGCTGTTTCTGATGTAGAGCAACAAAATCTTGCAACTGTAGAAATATGAAAAACTTTACCACCAACCTTTTTCATAGGTGCATCCCTCACCGGCACTGATTCATCCATGCTATCCCTAGGCGACCGTTGTTCGTCATAACTATCCTCTTTTACTCTCCATTTATCAGACTGCTTGCAATAACCCAGTTCTTGCACGTGTACTTCATTCGTTTGTTGTCCTTTGTAAATTTTTTTCTGTAGCTCAACAACTTTGTCTCGTAGCGCGTCGTTCATATCAAGAGCGAGGTGATTGCGGTCGAGAATTGTCGTACATCGTTCGGGATTCGATTCGTTGTGGATTTTTCTTCCTTGCAACTGACTACCTTCGTTTGAACCTAGAAGCAAGATAACGTTTAACCAGGGCTAGTTACTACATAATTGCACCTTTTTTCGATTTTCTTCATAAACTGATACGTTTTATAAATTTAAAATAGTATTGAAATTGAAAAGAAGTCATTTGAATATAAAAAGCTCGACAGTTTGAAATTAATCTAATTATTGAATTGGCCTACAGGCAATTACAAAACGTAATCAGTTTATAATTGAAATAATCTATTATACAAATTATCAAATAAAACAGACAATCAAGTGCTCTTACTGTTTGTAATTTTATTAGCCTTTGCATAATTTCCGTCCACTTTAGTTGGATTAAACCCTTTTGAAGCTCCTTCGACACTTCGGTTGCCCTTCGATGTGCTTTTGGTTGCTTGTTCTAACTGTTCTACCAAAACTTGCCGCTTTTGTTCAGCTACTTCGCGCTGTTTAACTAATTCTTCGTGTTTTTTATAACTCAAATCAAGCTTTTCTTGCAATTCTACGATTTTCATTTGTAGAACGTACGATGACTTTTGATCTTGTCTTTGTAAGTTTTCAGACTGCGATAAATTCTCCTCAAGCGCTCGTTTTTCCCTCTCCAAGATATTCAATCTAGTTTGATGTAGTTGTAAGTCGCGTTTAAGTCCAAGAACTTGCTCGCACATTTTCGTATGAAGTTCATTCTCGTTGCTGCGTTTATCCTCTAATTCTTGCTTCTGTTTTGTGACGCGCGATTTGACTTTATCCAGTTCACGCAATTTCGTTTCTTTCGCTCTCAAAGCGCTTTGTAATTCCTGCACTTGCTTTTCATACTGCAGTTTTAACCATTGACTCTGATTTTTGCTCTCTTTTTCAGCTTCTCGAACACGTTCGTCGCTTTTTGTTAATTTCTTTTCAAGGTCATTGGTTTGAGCTCTTAAAATATCGATGCATTCCTTATCATTTTTTCGTAAATCTTCAAGCAATCGCACTTTTTCTTGTGCGGTTTTGTTCGCTTCTTCTAGTTGTTCGATTTGTCGAATACAATTTTCCAGCGTTTTTTCCAATGTGAATATTTTTGTCGTATCGCCCGGTTTTTGTGCCTCGGATTTCATTCGCTTATTTTCGTTTTCCAAGCTTTCAATAACGCGCTCCAAACCTCTTATCTTTTCGTCTTTGCTGTCAATTACGGATTGCATTGGTCCGTTTATCAGCGAAAGCATAACTTCCAGCCCAAGGTGATTGTTTCCAGCTTGTTGCTGTGCGATTTCTTTATTGTTATTCGGCATCACTTTTACTAGATTTGGCATGCTTGGAAATCCACGACACCTCAAGAAAAATGAAAAAATTCGATTGACTGCCAAGAAAAATTCACATAGTCCTAACTATGTCTGAAAGCGAAGTCTGTTCAATTTAATATATCTAATGGACGGAAATATTTGAAAGCTTGAGCGACAAAGTTGTTCTATTTCTTCGTTCAGTTTGTGTAATTTTGGGTGCTGGATAAAGTCAAAGACTATTCGGAATAAGTTCGGCTGATTGCAAGGTCATTTTCTAGGATTTCTTTAATTAATATTAACCGCACAAAGTATCAAACATTGCTGGTAATTTTATTGCACATGTACAACGCCTCTTTAATGTTCACCAGCAGAAATAGCTCTTTAGTCATGATTTTCTTAAACGTGACTGAATCCTGCGTTTAAATTGATTTGCATTCGGTTCGACAGTTTGAAGAGCAGAGTAGAAACATGATATGATGTTTGAAGAATAAAAGTCAACAATTGATTTGCACTGCACTTTATAACATTGAGAGCTTGACCTAGAATAACATTGTAGTGCCAGACAAAGGTAGGCAGAAGCGATGGAGAGCGAAACATCGTTAAGCCTGGTTTATTTGTAAAATGATTGCAGTTGACCAAGAATTTACAATACAATATCCCACTTTCAGTCTGGCTTTTTCACACGAGTGAAAATTCTAGCATTCATGAATCCGAGAGACAATGAACCTACTCTAAACATTTCAACAATACCTGACGGATGTGAAAGAGTGAATAGATAACGGGCATACCTTACTAAACAAAGTCTACAATTGCTCTGGTAACTCAATTTTCTCAACTACATACACCAAGAGTAGAGTCGTTGCCAAAAATTACAAGGGGATTAAACTAAGCATACCTTTCAAGCGAGCTTTCACCATTGCACTCCAAACAAGTATCCATTGACGACGCGTCGTCTCTTGTAAACACATCGCTGCAATCACTATCCGTTCCTGAACTACTGCACGTATCAACTGCATCACCGTATCGAACACTACCGCAAGATATCGACCTTTTTAGAAATCTCTGCGAACTGTCCCCTGTGAAACTTTTGGTTCTCGTATTCCCATTACGTTTCTCACGGTATTCTGGCTCCTTGCGAAGTTTCTCTGCTGGACACGAACAGTTTGCATACTCTCTAAAAATTTCTCGATCGCTGCCATATTCTGAAGCACTTCTCGTCGAGCGTAAACCGCCTGAGTAATATGCTTCGGCGCTTTCTCGTCGTTGCGATTCTCTGCGTGTTTCGCTTGGGCATTTCAAATTGCGAGTCGTTTGTATGTGTTGATTGTTTTTCAGGTTCCCCAGACTACAGCGACGATAGTTTGCGTGAGTGTGTTTTCCCATTTTGTGTTGACCTAAAAATGTTTTCTCCATTGGCGAGCAAGCGCCAATCCTAACAGAGCGTCAACAACCGCCTAAAGTTCTAGCAAAAAGCTGACCAGTCAACCTTGCGCACAAGATACGAGCTACAGGTCGTCTTAATTTGCATATTATGCTCGTTTCGGATACAACCTTGCGCTTGTCGTTGGGCAATTGACGCCCGGTGAACAACTCTGCTATTGTAAATACTTTGTTTCGTTTGGTAATTGCATTACCGTGATGCGCGCACGATAGCCATAGGATGCGCACGTTCTGATTGGTCGACACACGAACGTTGGTCTACTCAGATACAAAATACGCAATCCGATAGGTTAGACGGCGAACTATTTCGCAGCGGAGGTTAAGAATGTGAACTGTTTTATATTGACAGTACGTTGATAGTTATAATAATCACGCAAGTCGACAAGGATTACGGTCGTGCAGATAGCCCGCCTCGCCTTTTTTTTGACCAACACATCCCGCCCTAAAGTCTTTATGCATGTGCCCATTTTCGAAGGGTGAGGAAGACAAAAAAAGGAAGCAATTCTTAAATCGATTTTAAAGTGTTTTCGTATGGTGCGTGCTAAGACTTGAGTCATCTTGACTCTCCCGTGACTGAAGTTTGAGGTGGTCCAACGGTGTGTCATCGCTTTGCTGTTCAGCCCCTCGATTGCCTGTTACACTTCACAGTGACGAAAGATAGCGTGGTTAAAGTGCACAGATATAAACCGGACGTGAAAGAATGCACTTGTAGTTGTAGCATGATATACAGTGTGTCCAAAACATTACCAAACTGAATACAAGACTCCCATAATGAAATATTGGAAGCGCTTCGCATTATAGTAATAGTAGTATCACTGATATTGAAGCAGGCCTAAAATGAGACTATTGAATGCTTTCGTTCTGTTTTAACTGTTGGCTATTGCACATCTCACTCCAGCATTCTCAAAAGTTTGTGCATGAGTAAGGCCAAAAATATACCATTGCGAATATCAGTTATACCCATCTATAACCACAATGCAATGCGCTGCAAATACTACACAAGAAGAGTATTGTGTTTATTCGTGAATCTCAAATTAGCTCGAAAATGCATTTCAAATTAGCTCGAAATAATTAGTAGGGCTTCAAAAATATGAAACTTCTTAAGAATACGTTTTAATGATATAAATTTTTTGGTTTATGTTTCATCTTGTACGGCGACTTGACCTGAGGCCATTTTTCCGCGTCAACTGTCCGTAACATATCTCTTTGTTTCGCGAGCACTAGCGCGGACTTGAAAACGACGAAATACGCTGCAGTACGCTACGACAACAGTTGAAGTCTTTGACTCCATTTACACGGTGCCATTTTCGCAAGCGTTTTGTATTGTTCTTGATTTTCATGAGAATTTCAAATCATAGAAAACGCCGTTGAAAAGTTTATCGTGTAAACGAAGTCTTTGTTTTATTTTTTTCCTCATGGTTTTTTTGAACTTGTGGAAAGTGAATATATTTCAAAGTAAGAAAACAGTTTATTTTAAGAGCTTTCCAGTTTCTTCCAAACCAAGTTCAAGTCTTTGTTGATGTTTTTACTTTCATCAGTTTCAAGTGTTGGCTACGTTGAATTGAAGCTGACAATTATAAAATGAACATCAGGGAAACGTCACAAAATATACCACTTCAGGCTCTTATCAACCATGGCGTGATGAATCTAATGAAGAGCCACTTGAATTTAAAATTCCATTTTCGAGTACCATGCAAATTCTCAATATGAAAGTTTTCTGTAATTTGACCAGAGTGAAAAATGAGATTAGATAAATGAACAGAGAGTATATAGTACCGTAAATGCTCGTTTTAAACCCGCTCCCAGTTAAGCGCTGCAACTCAGGATGAGAATAGTTTAATATGCGCTGCCCCCGATTTAGCGTCGCACCGATTAAGCACCGCGCTCAAAATCAGAAAAATTTAATAAGCGCCGTGCGTGGGGCTATAACGAGCATTTACGGTATGTTAAAATTTAGTCACGAAGCCATACTGCAAAGAGTTTCTCGTCTAGCATGTGATTTTGAAATTTTGTCCGAAAAAATACGACATGAAAAAATGTATATTTTCTGCACGTATTTACATAAAAAATTTCTCAATTAAATCCAAGTTTTGTAACAGATATGAAGATACCGAAAGTCAAACAATTGTTATAGAGCATAAAATGCTACGTCTTTTCATTTGATAAAAAATAGCGATCAAAAACAATGATTTTGCCACACAAAAATGGCGGATTTTAACACCTGGTCGCACAGCGTGAAGAAGACTAATCTCTGACCTCTTTGTGACCATTCTGAATTCGTCGAAAAGTTTACAAATACAAATGCACTAATGCAGAACAAAAAAACACGTTATTCCTCATAGGTATATACTTTTCAGTTAGCAGATGTCACATACATTCCGTTTCATTGTTTAACTACATTGTACAAAGCGTCGAAATAAGAATAAATTGTATTTGGACACAGTAGACGTGTCTGTCAATAAATAGCTTTTTTGTCTCATTTCCTCATATCAGTAAAATTCACAACAAAACTGTTTTCTACTAATAGATATTATTCTAGTCTTCATAAGCTCTAGATTCTAGGGATGTTACTACGGGACATTTTTCGGTCCCGTCAACTGTAGAGAATCCAAAATATTTTCAATGCTTGATATTTTGCCATCTTCTTCATCACCATTTGCTGCCTGCACAACAAAAAATAGATTCAAGTATCATAAATATATACAATCCCTGCCCTCCACAAAAGCATCTTAACTCCACAATAATAAAACATTTACTTAAGAAAACATGTTACAATTTTTCTTTAAATGACTCAAATCTTGTAGATATGTACAATCCCTGACCTTGATCAAGCCATTTCAAATACGAATATCAATAAAAACTTTTCTTATATTGTTGATATACATCATTAAACTTACCTGATATTTTTCACTGATTTTTGTCGCCGCCCAAGAAGCGTACTTCATATTCTCTTTCTTGTTTTTAGCTTTCGGCATATTCGCAAGAGTGGAGGCAGCCTATTAAAGAACGGCACAAAGCACGTATGAACAAGTTATGCGCACGCACGTGACACGCAACTGCACGCACTATGGCACGCACTCGCAAAACATGGGTAATTTCGCGGGCGTTAAAATCAACACACATCGTACGCAATTTGGCAATACGGAGAGAATCTTCAATTTTCAGCCACACTTAACTTAAATCCTGTTCTACATTTCTCGAATATTCGGAAGCACTTCAATAATTTTAGCTGTTTGGCATGAAAAGCTTTTGAAATTTCCTTCCAATTACGGTTCTAATTAGTTTTAAAAGCTAAATATTCGCACTGCGTAGTGGAAACACGTTCCATCTGTTTGGGTCTTTACTCACCATAAAAAAGCCGTATAGTGCTCGCATATTATTGTTGTCCAATCTCAACGCTTGAGCAAAATTACTTCGAGATTTCTCCAAGTTATCAATTCCTCCCATGGTGTACAATATCTGCGAGAAAATGACGAAAAATTGACGAAAAAATGACGCACAATTACAGAATGAGCTTACGGTAACTCTTGCTGTTCAAACACACAAACTGGCAAGATTTTTATCCAGACAAGTTAAATCGTCGGGCGTTAGACAGAGAAAGCGTTGGTTTCGTTTGGAATACAGCACCTCGGCATATTTTTGATAAAACAAGTGATTGTGTGGATTGGATACGATCAATTCTTCTAAACAAAACGCCGCTTTTGAAAATCTAAAACGAGAAACAAACAAGTTTCTTAGTTATTTCCGCTGAAATACTTTTTCAATGAAAAAGTTAAAACTTGTGCATTAGCTTACTCTTGCTGTGAGATGTATAAATCTGCGAGTTCACTCCATGCCTCGTGATCGCTCATGAATCTAAAACGTAATTTTTTTTTCAATGTTTTCTTTTAATTTTTCAAACTTTAGCTATACTAAACTCTGGAACCGACGCATTGTTTTGGCAAAAAGATTGAAGCCAAAGTTTTAAAAGTCGTCGAATCTTTTTCACCACAAAAAAAAACACGTTGCTAATACACTTTAAAACTCGTTCTAAATGTGTAAACTTTCCAAGGCTTTTTGCAACTCAAAGACGCACTTTTTCAGGTAATCCGTAAGGCTTTTGACTGCTTCAGAAATTTTGTTTTGTCCAATCAAAATACTGATTTTCCTTTTATATGGTATCTGCAGAAAAAAAGTGATATAGTTTGACTCAGTACAAGAATGAAACGGTTTCAACGCGGTGTTTCCACTTGACGGGTAAAATTGCCAAATATTAGAAAGATAATAAAGTATGCAGCATTGGGGCACATTACAACTTATTAGTTTA
>JAOBYK010693221.1:0-10162 GCA_025434845.1 Phenganax subtilis
AAATAGGCATTGAGTCATAGGGCTATCCAGAAAGGATTTCACCGGAAGCAGACCTTAAGTCCGGAAATGTCCGGAAATGCAAGTAGCTAGACATTGACAAGATCTGGAAGTCTAGAAATGGTGTCAGTTGAAAGGGCCCAGGGGCCCAAGTGAGAGCCCGGTAAACCCCTGGATCAAAGGGGCTCTGGAAAAGACAGCCCAGGAGGTCACAAACAGCTTCAACAGGTCAACCAATTGGTCCTGGTTTGGCAAGAGGTGTTGACATGTAATGGTGCCGGCCAAAAAGCGCAAGGCGACAACATTATGTCCGGTAAAGTCCGGAAGCTCAGAGGCTGGCCTACTAGGTCATCATGTCCCTTTAGCCGGACCTCTCTGGGCTATACATTCATGAGTCATGGAATCATACGTTTCAGACTTCGACCCTGCCGTTGCACTATTCCGGACTTTGCTTGACATTTGATCATAAGTCTTGATATATTTTTACTTTCAATGACGACTCCAATAATACTGAACTTAGGACTATGTCTCTCTGGACTTTTCCGGACTTGGGCTTGCCCACTTTGCCGTGCCATTATTAAAACTAAGTTGCTCCCTGAACGCAAACGGAGTTGGTGGCAGTAAGTAGACTCAGACAGAATGATGAAATAACGCAGTTCAATTCTTTCTTGGCCATGCTGCGTGACCAATTGACTGTTTGAGCGCCGAACCGAATCAGGCAGCCAACCAGCAGCATGTTGCCCAGGAAGATGCCTTTGCCACAGAACTCATCCAGACTGAATCCAAACTTTTCATTTCAATAATGTCAATTTTGGATCATGTTTCTGGCTGAGTTAGCTGCTCGACTGAGCTTTTGTCTGTTCAGGTCGACTTCAGCCATCAGCCAGGGGCCCATATGTTGTTTCACAGCTATTCCTGCTCATGTGGCGTCACTCACAAGTTACTTTGACAGCTGGCTGCTTCACTCAAGTGTTGTCATTGTCATTGCAGTGTCCTTATTTCTTCAATGTCAAATTTAGCGCTTAGTCATTGTCAACTTTTCATAATCGACTCAACAGATTCAGCACCACATGCCACCAATAGATTTCATTGTCAGCTTTGCATCAACAGCGCGCATGGTCAAGACTCAGTCAAGACCTCCTGGTTTGCCATGGCCTTGGTCATTTCATTTCATTGACTGAATGTCAATGTCAATGTTGTCAGATTGTCAGGTTGCGTAACTGACTTGTCACTCACCATCTTTGCAGATGCACTGTGTCATTTGCTTGATGATGACTTTGCCAGCAAGGATCAGTGCTCGATGGTCAAGACTTCGCAAATTTTCAATACTCTTCAAAATGAGGCAGACAAGCAATTACTTTACATTGAAATGATGCAAAGTGGTTGTGATCCTGTCCAGGCGATGGAGGCCAGGAAGAAACTGAGGCCCGGGGTGTCAGGTGCCTACTACAGATTTTGATTGAAGGTGATGTGTCAAGTCAGCGCCGATGGTGTCATATGTCATCAGATGATTCTAATCATTGTCAATGGCAGCTGAGGCGCAAAGTTCCAAAGGTGATTCGATACACCGGTGACTGCATAGGGTTTGATTCAACGGCTTTGCACTCAGCAGATGCATTCACTTATGTCATACAGCCTTTCGAGCAAGCAATCAAGAATATGTCCTTTTAGGCCTTGACGCTTCACAACTTGGGTGTGGCATTTGAGATCGAGGCGGTCTCAGAGATAGACGCACGGGTTCAAGAATTGATGAAGTGCACTCATGATTACGTGACGAAGACCCCCAAGAATCTCTTTGCCGACATGCTCACTCGATCGACCATGGACCACCATCTCTATGTCAGCACGAGTCCATGCATTGATTTTTCAATAGCTGGCCGTGGACAAGGACTTTGCGTTGGACATTCAAATGGGTATGGGTCACTGTGTGAGTGGTTTTGGGGGCCCTGGAACTGCCGTGATTTGTCCAGGACTGAGGGGCAATACTGGCAGCCTTTTTGTGGAGAGCATCCGCAAGGTGGTCCAAGAGTCCCCACGCGCTAAAAGCTCAGCAGGGATGTGCGTACCATTTTGTATGAAATCAACTTGTTGGGAGTTACTATTTAAACTTTGCATGAGGCGTTCTTGGCTGAGAACGTGAAAGGCATCAGCCTGAAGCCCCACGTGGAAGCAGTGCACGATGCCTGCCACATCTTGCGGATGGCCGGGTATGTCACGCTCTCAGACTCGGTGGGTGCAAAGGCACATGCCAATGACTGCTTCATGTTGCCAGGCTGTACGAACGAAGATCTTGTGCACATCGTTGCACGGCTTACCTCAGAGAAGAGAGAGGTTCTTTCTCATTGCTGTGAGATTGGACAGCTTGAACCCAAGTTTTGATCTTGATAACATTTGGCCAGAAGATTTGCCAGAGGCAGGAGCCAAGCTTCCACTTCTATTAGAAGATTTAAAGTAAAGAATTGAATACGACTGATACAGACATGTGTTAAGTTCTTTGTCTTTGATTCTGCTCTGATCGTCCTGCAGGCATCACTTCATCATTTTCTCGAGCATGATCCAGTGGCAGGAGAGGCAATCATCAATGAATCTGAAGTTTGCGATACCTTCAAGAGTAATCTTGCATCTGTGGCTGGGCTTAGGGTTGCACTTGAAAGTACTCTTGAAAGTATGTTTGCGCAAGCAACCCGGCTCATTTCATGCCATGTCGATTGTTGAGGCGATCTCTGTCTATGGTGAGGACCGTGTTCGAACTTTCCCGACAATTGTTGATACTGGTGCTGGCCACGGTCATCAAAGAGTCGCTTGGGAAGCAAGTCCCTGTCTTACATCAAGCCGTGGCAAGAGTCAAGCCTGGTATTGTCCCTGGAGAAAGCAGAAGCTGACAATTGTGGAACTCAGTCGCCTTCAAGGACTGGCGGGGTGTCAGAGCCAAAGTCAGATTGTTACTCAGATTGTTGAAAAATGACAAAGCGTTTTTGCCCGCGTCAATTGTCTTGGGCCGGAGGAGTGCCACGATCTTTGGCTCATAGGTTTATAGAATCATCTCCAAGCTCTACTGTGGGTCATGCGCTTGGAAATAGTGTGTCATGCTGCGTGCTGGAACGATTGCTGCGGAACCTATTGTTTTCTGCCAACCTTGTCGCATCTCAACCGCCTGACTATTGGAAGACATGTCAGGGCAAGGCTGGGTTTTTGCTGGATCATTTGGTTGAAATCAGTCAGACATTGTCAGTCTTAGTTAGTCAGATTCAGGAGGATGGGCCACTTTGGCAAGCGTTTTAATGAATATTGTCCGCTGGCAGGATTGGACTGATATCAGCAGGCTGCTTGATTGAGCGGGCCAGAAATTCGATGTGAAGGAGTTGTTCTTGATTGCAGCTCCTTGACTTGACACTGCAGGCTGTGCGAAGGACTTAAAATGCCAGGAACCTCAGTGGTAATTTGTGCAGCGAAGTAAATAATAGCATGCAAAGTGGTTTTGCACACTTGTCAGCGTCATTCAGTGTCGTCAACATTCGTCAACATGTGTGACTTTAAAGCTGACGTGGTTCATCAAGTTTCAATGTCATTTTGTCAATGTCATGTGTCAGAACAGACAGACTTGTAGCAGGCAAACTAAACAGATAGACAGACAGACGGACAGACAGACAGACAGACAAACAGATGACAGATGTGTAAAGTTTCCAATTCCTTTCCAACATGCGCACCTACGCATCTGAAGATGCTCATGCTGCCTCGTGTGTTGCAAGACACGGCTGTGGAAAATCAGCTGTGAAGAATTGCAATCGGTGCAAGTGGATGAAGAACAGACCTCGCTGGATCAGGGCTTGCCCCTTTCTGGTGGAGGCTCCTTCTGGGCCGACGTGGGGGCTTGGGTGCAAGGTTTGTGCCAGTGCGGAGAGTTCCCAAAAGAAGGGTACGTCCTGGACAGAGTACACCGTCGGCTCTTCGCCAGCAAATGTCCTACAGATAGAAGACCTCAAGAGACATGCCAAAACTGCTTTGCATCAAGCTTTAATGAGAAGTCAAGGACAAGGACCAGGGCCAGCAGTTCCAGGTGATGGTGGACATTGGCCACAGAATTCCCTTGTTCCAACAGCTGCGCAGATTAGGCTTTCCATTGAGGTTGCCCGAACACCGCTGGGAGCACAGTCATTGGAATACGAACGCAAGGCTATGTTGGCAGCCAGATCTGACCAGAGGAACTTTCCGGGATCCTTCAACACCAGAGATACTCACTCCAGGATTGTCAAAAGCATTGCAACAGTCTTGCAGCTTGGTAACACCCGCTAGACTTTGACCTTAATAAAACTAAACAGTAAGTCTATAAAGTTTAACACTGTCACTGTCATTGCTGTCATTGTGTAGCAGCTAGTTGCGATATGTTGCAATTGGATTGACCGACTCAGGTATTTTTATGATTCCGAGTGGCTGGACAAGGGCAAGATCAAGTCCATTGGTTGGGCCGAGGTCGTGTTACGTTGGCCGACGTTGGCAGCATTGCGCAGTCTTTGTGTAGTCTAAGTCTGTAGTAGTAGTCATGCACGCATTCTGAGCAGTTATTGTGTCTCTGACTGTGACTGGTCCATTGTCACGCCTTTCCGCAGGACGTGTGTGGAGACTACAATCTGGTCAAATGGAAGATTGTTCTGGACGACTATACAGTCCACCGCAAGTTCATAGACCTGAGACATATCAATGGCGACAAGGCCCATCATTTAGCGTCGCAAAAAGTCACTAGTTTGCGTTGCATTGGGAACTCGCCTCTGATTCTATTATTAGTGGCAATGTGTTCACTTCCCAACTTGCATGATCAGACCGCTTATTTCAAGATGCAGCAGATGGAAGAAACTATGGTAGACTGGTGCAATTCTAACTCCGAAAGGGTGAAAAACCTTCGGAAGTTGATCCAGGTGCGCCACTTAATTTGAATGAATAACAATAACAACAATGATAAAGTTCAATCAGCTGCACAGTGAGTCAAAGTCTGTTGGTAAGGTATTCAGTGCTGACGGGGAGCCTGCTGAGCAACTTTGCCCTCGGCTGGCCAGAGAATCTTGACTTCTGATTATGGTTCCGCTAAATTGTTGCTTAAGTTAGAGTTGTGGGACATTGGGATTCAGGATTCACATGGAATTTTGAATGATTCAAAGCCAGGAGTCAAAGATTGTGCCAATGCTGCGAATGACGTTTCGCTGCATGGCCCATGGGGGGCAGAAGGTCCTTGAGAATTCCATGACGAAGGTCACAACTGTGCAGCAGTTGCTGGAGAAGGTTGTCACAATGAGCAGCAGTGACAGCAGTCCAGGTTCTCTTGCGCGTGCCTTGAAGTGGGGGAAGATGTCAGCTCTTTTTCGAAAATCACAGCTGGAGGAAATGCAGCAGCTTGTATCCATCACAGGAAAGCTGACCGGCAATTCCACTAACTATGCTGCCCATCGCTGGGACTCAATGCTGACAGCCTGCAGAATTATTTGCATGAACATCAGCCCAATCTTGCGAATGCTTTGTGCTGTGGCCGCAGGTGAAAAGGAGTCTGGGTCCGATTGGGCCTTGGATATGTTGAAGGCCGGTCTGTGTTTGCCTGTCTTTTCAAATGCCGGTTATTATGCAGTATTTGGTATTGTTGGTTCCTGGCAGGTCTTCACTATCGACAACATTTTGCTGCTAGGTCTTATTACTGAATTCCTGTCGGCAACAGAATCCTATGTACACGGATGGGACAACCGCGGTGGCACACGTGGAAGTTCAGGCCAGAACAAGTCAGGTGGCCAGAGTCAGAATATTGTGCGGCGAATTGTATCAACGTCCGAGAGGATTTCAATCATCCACGCCAGATTGAAGCAGCTTTTTGACTTTGGGCCAGAGAACAAGGTCCCCCTGGTTATGGATCCAAGATTTTCCAAAGGTTTCTGTCAGATCATGCTGAAGCAGTTGGAAATGACTCCAGGCACCTTGTTACTGACTGACTGACTGACTGACCTCTGCTTTGTTTGTTAGATCAGCACGTTAATCAAATTCTATCCGTGTTTGGACACATCCAAGGCACGGAGACAAAGGGCAAATCCTTTGCAGTTGTGCACAATGGCCGCTTGCTGTATGAATTGCGACGCAGCTGGGATGCAATGCTGAAATAATGGTTATTGACATTGATGTTGTTTTTCACAGACTGACTGAGAGGCTCACTGAGAGGCTACCGAGGTGTTCAGTCTGACTTCAACTTAGACTTTGAACCTGCTTCAGGCCATGGTGTGGACATCAACTCCCGGATCTCAGCAATGCTGGGGGAAATCAGTTGTGTGACCACGCTCTTCATGAAAGGCTTGGAGGCTGAGCACAATGTCCTTGGCGAATCCTTTGCCCCATTCGATGTGGATGGATGGAATGGCAGCGATTCCGTATTGCACGAGTCTTGGGAAGCTTGTGTTTGTCATTTTTGAGCCATCATTCCTTGAAATTTGATATAATTTGATGATTCGAATCACTCGAAAGGCTGGTCCTGTTCATCAGCTTTTTGCGAAGGCCAGACGCTCTGAAGCCCATTGCCGATGTCCTCCACGTGGAGGCCTGGGACCAAACGTAACAGCTTATAGGTTTGATTCATGGCCATTCAAAATAGTTGTCTATTTTGTTGCTGCAGAGGCCAAGAAGTTAGCAGACGAGCTCGTCATTTGTCGACCAACATGCAAAGAGCTAATCAAGAGCCTTGTCTTAACTTAGCATTCTTAGCAAGGCAAGAACCAGGACCACGACCAGGGTGCATTCCAGATTCACTCAGGAGGGGGAACGTTGACCCAGAAGTCTATTGGGCACGATCCTTGCAACATTGGTCAGGGCGTCTTCCTGCTCTTGAGTCAGCAGTGCCTTGGATTTGAAGGGCCATGCGGGTTATCGCTCGGATTATATCATGACAAGAATGACAAGACTCATAATGTGCTGCCAGGTGAGCTTGCTCCACAGCATTTGGGAGTCCACTTCAGAGTTGGAATCAGATTTTAGTTATTTCAGAATGCAGTCCAAAGGCCAGAAGTCTTCCACAAGCTCAAGCCTTTTGAAGGCTCTCACCAAAACTCTCCTCGACGGTCCTTTGCCAGAAGAGATTCCTTTCAAGAAAACAGAGGGTATTCCAACTTATGAGATGACTCAGTTTGTGGTTCAGGTGCAAAAGGTCTATCGCAAAGAATATGGCACGGCCAGGGCCAGGAAGGTGCCTGCCGAACAGGATGATCGGTTGCCAAGACGTGAGCAAGGCTTACGCAAGGGTCGCAAAACAGGCATGGCAGCCTTCCTTCGAGAGCGAGAGGGCCAGATCCAAAGATCTGACAGCAGCAAGTCAGAATCACCGCAATCCTTGGATTCAAACACAGCGTCATCATTGTCCGCTGTGAAGGAAGCTGCTTGCAGCAATGGGAAGAAGCGCCAGGAGTATGAATCCTACGCAGCAGCTTTGGAAAACATAGCAAGCAAGAAGAGAAAGGTCTTGCAGTCGTTTGGAGAGAAATCAGATCCTGAAGCAAAACAAAAGCTGAAGGCTGCTGAGGAGAAGATCCGGAACAAACCGACATTGGAGAGGCGTGACCTTGCAATAAACTTGGAGCGAGGCCTGTTGTTGGTAGAGGCATTGTGCCTGGTCGTTTTGCGACCTGGAGTGCGCCTTTCAGGTGGATGTCGCAATGCCTTTGAATCCCTCAAGTTGAAAGTGGTGGCCTGGACGCCCAATGATGGATCATTTTTGCAAGAAGTCTCTTCAGTCAAGCACGTCATTTGGTTTGATTCCACCCCGGAAAGTCTTGACCAGATGATTCACTTGGACAACAAGGCAGACCAGGATGATTACATCCTTGGCACTCGTATGTATGGCGGATTTGTGGCAGGCATTGAGTGGCTGGACCACTGTGTGAAGCATAAGCTGGTGATCCGGCCAGTACTTTGCCTGAAGTCTGCATTGACGTTGAAACAAGAGTTGGTGATCCACAAGAGCCTGCGTCAGAAGACGTTGGTCGAAACCATCGCTAATTGTGTTCAAGCAGACGCTGCAAGATCGGGTGCTGTCGGCATGGTGTTCCATGGTGCCAGGAAAAAATTGTCACTGCCTAAGTTAAATTCTACCATGACCAACGAACAATGATTCAACCAAGCAGTTCAATCAGCCATCTCTTTTGCACCGGCAGCAATGACTGAGGACCAAGAAGAATTCTTGGTGCGTGGTGGGCAAGGAGCAGCTCAAGAAGCTGAAGGAGGAGCATGTTGAGAAGAAGCACCTTGGGTATGTCATCGACTTCCTAAACTTTATCTTCCGATGTACCCTGTAGGATCCTCAGTCATGATACTATTGAACTGAAACTTGAACTGAATTGTATAATCAGTTATTATTATTGGCCTAGTCAATGAGAGTCAATCGGGCTTTTCCCAGCATTGGGTCCTAGGTGGGATGATTTTTCATGAGGGCCATTGGCCATGGAAGGTGCGTTTGAGAGGCCAGTCAGCATTAGGGGTTGTACAAGTAAGCAAAGCGCTTGCCTGTACGAACGGGGCAAGTTGTGGAATCACAACTCATTTGAAGATGCGATGGAAACATGCGGATCTCACAGCTTTGCAGGTTTGACTTGGTCACGTTCCATTTTCTGTGAATTGTTGTCATTACTTGCGTGTCAGAGTCACACAGAAACAGGTTGCTAACGTTCCCTGTCACTGTCATTGTCATGATGTGTTATTGCCAGTTGTTACAGTCACATTGACATTCACTAAAATTCACAATTTGTTCCTATCGGTTCTGATTCTGTCACTGTCATGTTTAACAGAGTCATTGGTCATTGTCACTGTCATTGTCATAGTCACTTCCAATGTCATTGTCACACCAAACTGAAACTTGTCGTGCTTTGGTCAGTATTGGAGATGTGAAGCCTCACTCCAACTACCCATCATCAATTATTAGTGGCGCAACGACAAGTAAACCACACTGCTAAGTAATGCAGGCTGAAGCACGTGCCCATGTCAATGATTGTGGTTGAAATGATAAAAAAGATTTCAAATGTCAGTTTTATATTACAAACGCAGCGGGCTCTACCCCATGCATCTATGTTGGCCTGCCCGGGGCCGGTCTGTGAGAACGTCAAGGGCTTTACCCTTGACAACTACAACATAGTCTGTTTCTCAACTTGGCATGACTTGAAACCATGCGCAGCGTAATCGTTAAGGGTTTGACCCCATACATCTATGTAGGCCTGCCCCGGGCCGGTCTGTGAGAATGTGAAGGGCCTGGGCCACAACATTCACGCAAAATTTGCAGGATGTTCACATCTTTTTTTTTATTACGAAAGCCAGCCGAAGGCTTAGGCTGGAGGGTCTGTATATGGCGAAGCTAATCTGGGGGGGGGGTCCGGAATAGGTATCGTTTGGAAGGGTGAGGCCGGAATAGGGTGGGGGAGCGGAAAAATGGGTTGGTCCACTTGTCTCGTTTTTGGGGATGTGGAAAAGAGGTGTTTCGGAGTCATTTTCCTGGGCTGGAAAGAAAAAACCACTGTAATTTGCAGTGTTTTTGTTGCGGTGCGAGCTGTGACGGCGCAGTAGAAAATGAAAAAACGGTTGCAATTTGGAGGTTTTTGACGATAGCGGTCAAGAAAACCATGGAAAAGACGAGGTTTGTGTCAAAATGTCAGTTCTGTTGGGCCTAGGAAGGTCGGTTCGGGCTTGATTTTGTAAGACATTTGGAGGTGTGCTGTGCGGTGCGAGCTGTCACGCAGCAGTCCGAAATGAGAGAAAATCGTGGAAATATCAAGGTTCTAGATGGTGGCGATGGAGTTTGTCGGCAAGAGTGTTGCTTTCAAAGTGTTCGATGGCAGATACCTGGTGAGGTTTTGGAAGCTTCCAGCGAAGGTTTCAAGTGCAGATGCATACTGACAAAGACTTTAAAGTGACAGACTGCTGGAAACAGCGTAGGCTGGAGAAGTGATTGTTTTGTTCACTTCTTTCTATTTTTTGTCTACTCTTAATGTGTTATTGGAATATGAATGAAATGCAGAACCTGCTAGTCAATGAGGATGGGGAGCGCGACAACATTGTGTTTTCTGGTTGGGAGGAGGCTTTTGGGTTGATTCTCTGGGAATGTTTTGAAGTGTTTTGGAATGGTGGATGGAAAAACAGTAACATTTGCAATGTTTTGCGC
>JAOBYK010693332.1:0-10161 GCA_025434845.1 Phenganax subtilis
ACACGAAATAACTGGAACATTCTTGCATTGCATCGAGTACGGCAGTCTACAATTTTGTCCAAAATCCCCCTCCATACTCCAAGACCTCTGCTGGTGGTCTACTTGTGCCAAATCTTACAATGGTATTAGCGTCCTGAAACCAGTTAATCTCATTTATACTGCTACAGATACGTCCCGAGTTGGCTGGGAGGAAGTATGTGGTGTAGATAGAGCTATGGGGGCTTGGACTTCTGCGGAACGGAGTTGCCATATAAATTACCTTGAACTTTCGGCAGGTTGGTTGCTATTAAAGCCTTTGTTAGATCAGTGCGTGATAAGTTTACTAAAGTTTTTTCTGACAATACCACTACTGTCACATATAGATATAATATGGGTGATATAAATCCAGCCTTGGATTTTATTAGCGCCCAAATTTAGGAGTGGTGTATTTTGTGTAATTGCACTATTGAGGCCTTTTATTTAACATGCAGGCCATCAAAATGTTGATGCTGATTTCCTTTCACGAAGACGAAATGTTAGCTTGGAATGGAAATGAAACCTACTTTTTCCACAGCATTACGTAAACGCTCTTTATGCCGCATATATAGATTTATTTGCGTCGCGTGTTAATTCACAGTCACCTCGATTTGTATCTTGGAACCCTGACCCTGAAGCATATGTATTTAATGCGTTTTCTGCTTCTTGGGCAGACTCTAATCCTTATCTCTTTCCTCCTTTTAGCTTACTAGGGAAAGTATTGTCCAAGACTCAACAGGACAAGGTGTCCAGGGCAATTATGATAGCCCCGTGTTGAGTAACGTGTCCTTGGTATCGAACCCTTTTATCCATGCTCATTCAATCTCCGATACTGCTTCCACGTCAGCAGGATCTTTTAACCATCCACTACGGACCACACTAGTACTAGCCGCGTGGCCTGTCTACGGGATCAGCACACAAGTTCTGGCTTTTCTCAGCAGTCAGTCGAGCTCATCATCAATTCACCGCGATTCAGTACTAACAAAAAATATGCATCGGCCTGGAAGAGATTTACAGGCTTGTGCAGTGGTCACTTAATCCATTTCAGACACCACTGACTCAAGTAGCTGAGCTCCTAACGTGTGAATTTGATTTGGGGAAAAGCTATAGTACTATGAATACTTATCGCTCGGCACCATCTTCAGTCCTACCTTCGAGTGATGGGAAAATAATTGGGCAACATCCTATGGTCATCCGACTTCTACGCGAAATGTATAATGAATAGTCATCGTCTAGATACTCTGGTATTCGGAATGTTAATACAGTCCTCCTTTACTTAAAGACGCTACATCGGGTGGGAGAGTCTTCCCTTAAATTAACGACTCTTAAACTTAATGCGTTGCTTGCATTGAGCTCTTCTTAGTGAGCACAAACATTGGTTTGTCTTGACATTGCTAAAATGACAGTACCTCCAAGCAGATAAACGTTTCTGATTCCCTGCGTGCTGAAGACTTCTGCTCCGGCAAGGCAACCGCTCGAGGTTAATGCAACCAGATTCGAGGCGTTGGATGAATTGTGTGCATACTAGACATTGTGTGAGTATTTAGAGAGGACAAAAATTTCGCGTGCGTCATCAGAATTTTCACAGCTGTTGCTGTCTTATGTCAAACCATACGGACCGAAATCAACCGACGCTTGCTAGAGGAGGTTAACATCTTCACTCAAGTTATCTGGTATTGACACTTCCATATTCAAGGGACACAGTTTTCGTCGTGCAGCTACTTCAAAGGCAAATGACCAGGGAGCTTCAATGGACTCTATTTTAAAGGCTGCAGACTGATCCAATGAAAAAACTTTTGTCCGCTTTAACCGAAGAGATGCTATTACTAATTCCTTTGCTTTCATGGTATTGCAGATGTGATCGCTATTTATGGTTATAAATTAAATGTTTCTTTACAATGTTTTTGCGCTTTGAACATGCATAATGAATTCCGGAGTGTTCGACATGGTACGAAGTAGAATGGAAATTATACAAGGGTGCATACCTGCAGGTAATTAGGATTCTCCGAGTAACATATCGAGCACGCAGGGATCCATTACCTTTCACTATCCTTTTAGAAGGCTTTGAAGATTGCATGGGACCCCTCCCAGTATAGGGCCAACAGCATTGTTCTTTAAGATGCAATCCAGAAAAAAATGGTTGTGGTTGTGCATGTGTATTAACCAGCTATCTACCCTGACCTCATTTGCATTACAATGCATGGCTTTAAAAGTCGTGGTAAAGTGGGACTAATGATGGAAAATGCATAATGAATCCTTGCGTGTTCGACATGGTACTCGGAGAATCCCAGCTATCGGTGAATATGCAACCAGGCGAAGGTGAATATTCATCACGCTAACTGAGCTTGAGGCTATAAGAATGTTTTAGTATAATTTAAATTGAACAATTAAACGTTTTTTGTCGAGTATGTTCATGTGAAACGTAAAAATACGTCCTTGGAAAGGTTAAGATGAAAGACTGCACGATGTTCTAAAAATTTTCTGCTTTTCTCTTGTTTTCGTAAGCTTTAACAAAATAGTGAAAAAATATATAAAGAATATTTGCCAACGATTAGTGACTTTAAAAAAGTTTAACAAACAAGTTTGTTGGTGTTTTTGTACTCTGTACTAATACAGTTTTACTCGTTTGTTTAATTTCGTTTGTTTAATTTTTTTTTAATTTACTAAAAAAAGTTATATACAAAAGAGATTTTGTGCGCTACAACATGGTGACTACCAACCCACTATACGGTCAGTAACAGTAAAGGGACTACATGTACATTTTCTCAGTTATAGCTTAATTATCCTGAATTAAAAGTGAGCTGTTAAACTAAAATCTAAATTGAAGAATCGTTGTATCTAACCTTAGACCAGTAGTTTATCGCAAATGTAATAGTACGCATCGTTATCGGATTTCCTCGGATGAAGAAACCACTAAAAATAATGGTCTTTAGACCATGGAGTTTCGCGTGTAGAGAGGCAAGCTGGAAAAAAATAGATATAATAAATACATTGTAATTACACAATCTTCATATAAACTAATATATATTCAGAGCCGTATGATCAACTTTCTCCAATTCCTTGATGACATTAATAAGTCCATGCATGCAGCAACAAGAATATCTGTTTGAGTTCTACCGAAGATAAAAATTTAGTCATTGACGATCAAACTCGAATCAGTGAACTATATGTGGTCGAAGTTTTAATATAAAGCAATATTTCGAAACATCGTTCAAATTTTTCAGACATTTGAGCTTGCACGCGATTGTTTCATTGACAACGTCTATGGCTTAACCATGAACGCATTCTTTCTGCGTTTTGCATTCCAGTTTCGTCATGGTGATCTTCCACTACAGCCGTTTCGCCCGCACGGGCCGAGCGCACTATTTTGGACATACTCTGGCGTTGTCTGTCCGTGCTTGGTCTTCCATGAACATTAGGAATGTTAGAAGTAATTCAAATCTCTTCGTATGTTCGCGAGATGAAAAGCGAGCAATCAACAACAGAGAGCATGTTCAATACTGTGCGCTCCACCCACGCACGCAAAACGGCCGTAGTGGAAAACGGCCTTTACTCACGTCGTGTGTTCTGTACTCACTTGCCCGATGTCATTACTAATCATATGTAAAAGACTCTTCACTATGTCCTTTTCCGAAAAGCCTTTGGTTTCTAAAAGGACCACAAAATCACATGTCGTCCCGTCTTTTATGGTTACTGAAGTGACTCAAACAAAACACACTTACTATTGACAGTTGTTGTACTGTCTGACATGGCCGATCTAACTGCCTTACCAAACGTACAAGCAGTTAGATCACCAGGTAAACCTATCAATGAGTAATCTCCACCATAAATGTCTTTAACCTGGATAGCAAAAAGTATACAAAATATTCCTGTCTTCAATCACAGGTGTTTCCAACAAGGGAATACATGACAATTTACTGATCTTTGCGCGTAGGAACAAACGTACCAGCTTTAATCCAAACGTTAGGAAAGAGATGAGCCATTAAATATGGTTGTTTAAAGCTAGGTCAGCGTTAACCCTAGGTTAACGAAAAGTTTGAAGCGAAGTTTTTAATCGCTTGTTTACTAACTTGACAACAGTTTTCCACAAAGCTAATCTATGTAAAAAGATCATGCCTTTATTTGCAAACTTTTGAAACAAATGGACATACAGAAATGCATAAACCAAGCTGCTGGTTCAATTTTAACGCAGGGTTAACGCTAAACCAGCTTTGAACAGCCGGCCCCAGATGTATAGCGCTACTGCTAGCTGTGTATAATGAAATTCAACGTATGCTTCAAAGTGAGCGTTCTGACTGGTTGTTTGGTCGACAATTAACGCGTAAAAAGCAACAGAACAATGTTCCAGATTGAACGAAACTCACGAAACAGTTGACCTAAATTTAATATTTACTCCTAAAATGTCCAAACATCCCCCCCCCAAATTTTCTAATATTAAGTACATGCATTCATACCAACATATCAACATTTGTATGTTGACCACCGTGAGCAAGATCCAACAATTCATCAAATCCCTACAATTCAAATTAGAAATCTTTGTGACTATATGGTAGCCTCCTCCGCCAATTAACTTTGTATTTGCAAATTGTCACCGTATGTTCCTCAAATTTAATTTAAGCCTCATGCACATACACTACACAACTTTCCACCTTGGTTTACTCAAGTCTCAGTAAGTCTTTTAGATATATTATTATACTTTCCAAGGTCGTTACATTTCTCAGTATTGCGCGTACTTAACTCTTCTAGTATTGAAAGTAATATTTATGTTATGTCTAGTTCTGATATTCTCCATAATTTTAATTCTGGGTGGCACGGGATTTGTTGATTGCGCGTAATTTCTATATTGTGCGTACTTTAGTACTGCCAATCTTTTAAATATTTGCATAATTTTAACTTAGCCTATAATATTGTCCATAATTTTAATACTCTCCATGGCAAAACTATTGGGCAAAATCATGTTAATATTGTGCGTATTGTCGTGTTATGCGCAATTCCAATAGAGAGGTTAAGATACCCCCGGTTCCGGTGTACGGATACGGGTGACTTCCTGGCACCCGTACTCGAAGTACGAGTTGACGTTGGTTTATCACGAAAAAACGTGTAGAAATTATTGGTAAAAATACCGACATCAGCCAAAGTACTAAAAAAGTGGCGATACCCGTACACCGAAATCTGCGTATTAAGGCCCGTTTTCCACTACGCGGATTTGTTCGCGCGAAAAAATAAATCTGGCAACGTGATTGGCTCGCTTTCGACTCTTTTGCGGCAAATTATTTGCAAGCTATAATCACGTTGCTGGATTTACTTTTCGCTCGAAATAAGTCGCGTAGTGGAAAGCAGGCTTTAAGCTGTCTAATAATATCTTTCAAAATTGTTATGCTGTGCCTAAAGTTGATACAGCACATAATTCTAATATTGTCCATTGTTTCAATATCGCCTGATTTTCATATTGTTCAATATTGTGCGCATATTTGGTATTGTGCTGAATGAAAATATTACAATATTGAGTTTCATGTTAATATCTTGCTCATTGCTAATATAGTCGATAATTTTAACACCATGGCTAACCATAATTTTAACATTTTGAGTAATTTTGATATTGTACATGCATATAGCTGTAATTTCAATGAAAAAGAGATCAAGTTTTTGAAATCCTTATCCTATCCTCAGATTTTAATAAAAAATGTTCGAATATATATGGAACGATTTTATACATTACGAGCCTGTGCATGACCTTTTTATCTTTCCTTCGAACCGAGAAAGCAAAGCATGCTTGATTCGATGCAAAGACAAACTATTGCTCATTGTTTTATTTCTGTATGCATGGCATGGTTCATTGCTACAGCTTTGACCTACCTTGGCACTAGTTAAAAGTGAACCCAAACCCCAAAATGTTCCACCTCCCATGCTTGTTCCACCCACTCGCACAAAACTATCAAACGAATCAACCTATGCATTGTACGAAATATGATTTTAAAATTTAAACTGAAACAATTTGCAGGTTTTGGTCCTAAATGCTGATCTCTTGCTCTAAACTCTTTTGTAGTTGCTTGAAATTCTGTTGTGCTGTTCAAAATCGTGTTGTTCTATCATCATCCTGAATTTTTACTGTTATTCTAAATTCCATTCTGATGTTTCAAATTCCGTTGCAGCTCTGAAGAAATGAATAGCATTTCGATGCACTAAATTCTGGTGACAAAGCCAGCCTGGCAGTTTCGTCAGGTTATGCAAAAACATAGACTGTGAAACAACAATTTCCAAACAAACGAAATAGTGATATACAAAATAAGGAGTGTTTATGAGTACAATGGTAAGCATATTTTCATGAGGTGACTGAATGAACGGAACATTCAATCTTCAATCGTATAAAAATATTCTTACCATTAGCAAATATAAACATTCATAACTTGTTTTATACAGTGTTGAAATTAACTATCGCTTATCACCAAGACTATTGCTTTTGAAGTACAGTTAAGTGTACTTCAAAAGCAATATAGTCTTGGAAAGAATAATATAGCTGACCGCATTTAATGAAAAGACAAGGAGTGTGGTAAAATAAAACGCGTGTACCATTGCACTCTTTGAAATGGAGCGCATTTCATTGCATTTTTGAGAAATGGGTCTTTTTATTTAATATTACGTAACCACAAATTTAATAACTCATTATCACGAGTTATCATGACCAGAATTCAAAGACTTACGATGTAAAAATGATTAAAAATCGCACAGCATGACTAAATGCATAGTATACGTCGAACTGGCTTCCTACCACTATCTCCATATTGCATGCAATTTAGATTCCCCCCCCCAAAAAAGTTGAAAAAAGATTTGTCAAACACGTCCCCAAATATCCATTACCCTCAAGTTGACTGCAGACTGGGCATTATACAGAGCTTGATATGCTATTATAGCCTGATCCTCATACCTCGATGGTGAGGAGCACTTTGCAAGTTTTGCACTTAAGGCCATGTTACACGGTGCAACTTTTTCTTGCAACGTGCAATGCAATGTTTTCAAAAATAAATATTGCAAGTCGCAGTGACATGTCATGCAGACCGGCTAGCGACCTGCAATGATTCGTTAGAGATGGCCGCTGCGAGGAGTGCTAATAGCCGTATGAAAGGTATATTGATTGTATTGATTCATCCTGATTGCAGGCTATATACTGCTTTCTGATTGACCAATTTCGTGAATATTGCGAGACAAGTTGCAGATGGAGATGTTAGACGCTGCTACTTGTCTCGCCACATTGCGAAAAGTAGAAGCCGGTTCAACTTTCCACACAACTTGCAACGCAATTTTTTATTGCATTGTAAGTTGCCAACTAGGGGTGTTACACGGTGTAATCTGCCTTGCAATTTGCAACGCAAGCCATTGCATTGCAAGTTGCAAGATAAAATTGCACCGTGTAACATGGCCTTTAACGCAAGGAAAGAGAACAAGTGTAATTAGCGATAGGCAAAAGGATTTTATGCATCAGTGATCAAGGACAATGGGAACCAAGCTTTAGGATGAAAACAGAACGACATAAGTATTGGCAAGTAAAACATCGGTACCTTCAGCATACTGACTCCAGAGCCAATGTTGACGAGAAGGTACGGAAACAAATCAGATTCAAGCACGTTTTTGAAAACATACTGCGGACGCTGGTCCCGTTGGAATTCAAAAATTTCATTAGGAATATTATGAAGCATAAAGTTGCATCCATTTATTAAGCACTGCATTTCATCTTCCTTGTCAATTCTGTAAACGATAAAGTCAGAGGAACAAATCAGCGACAGCCTAGATTTGAATATTGGGAGATGGTTGAAAGGAAATCAAGTGAAGTATTAAAATAAGGAGTTGGAGTTTGGCAATGCATGGTCAATGAAATGGCCACTATCAGCTACAGATTAAATTCTGATGTAGACAAGAAGAACGAAATCCTTCGTCACAACTCGAAGGAGCATCATAGTATGAGTAAAGTTGCAAAGTTTGCTTGCGAAATGTTGTAAAATGCGGAAAATATTGCCCTGCAAAGTTTGCAAATTTGTATTAAGCGCGAGGAAAATACCCATTTTCGACTCGAAAGTCGTATTACTGAAAAGTGTAACCAAGCTTTGTTAGTGCAGCCAGAATAATTACAGGGATTTAACGTCTGGACACACTAGGCGTCGGTTTGCTGCGACACAACGCCGAGACACGTCTCTTGATGTTGTCCCAGCGTGTACTGCTTCCTAGAAACGACGCGGTAATGCAAATTTCACTCGTTTTGGTCGCTGTGGACACGACGACCACAATTAAACCAGTTTGACTTCATGCGACATATTGCGGGGACAATCTTCTGCCCCGCAACAAGGTTTGACAGGTGACACACGAGGAAATTCACCGATGCAACATGTCCCCGCAACATGTCAGCACGACTTGTCGCTTCGTGTTACGTACGAATGGTGTCACGTAATACACTATATAAACTATAGATTGGAATCGTCTTTGACACTGCTGTCAAATTATATTTTTTGTGATTTAATGCTGTACTTGACTAAACTTGAGCATTTCATCTCTTTCCCGTATTGAATATAAGTGTTTTCTTAAATATCTCAAAAACACATAAGTCAATGACATGATTTCCTTCAACCAGACACTAAAGCCATATTCCAGCTTCCCATCTTTGACATGCACATACTCACATGTACGATAGATTAAATCCTTTAAAATTTTTTAGCTTTTAAACATAAACCACAAATAGACACGTAAATATTTAATATGGTAAACTCTAAACAATTTTTCTTTTGGTTTATTTTAAGAAAAGATATACTACAGTTTAAATATAACATGCGTGTTCGTGCAAGACAAAAACGCCAAACTGCATGAAATGCAGATTACCGACATATATCACATAAAGTACACCAAAGCAGGTCAAGGTCCAGCATAATTGAGAAAGAATGAAGGTGTTTCATCGAGCAAAACAAATTTAATAGAGATATGAATATGACACCAGCAAAGTGTAACTGAATGTAGTGTAGAAAGCACTAGACTGAAAAGAGAGCAAAAATATTGTTCCTGTGTGCGTGGTGGCTCTATTCGAACTCATTGTTTCAAAAATGAAATCAAAAGGAAAACCTACTATTGTTCATATGGGTAACAGTTTTATGTCTGACGACAAAGGGAGGTAGGCGAACAGCACAAGATATTGTCACTTTGAAGAAACAATTATATTTTCTTAATTTTATCGCTACTAAAGACCAACAATATATAGTCAATTCGATGTACCCTGTACGCACGTGTTTCTTTCGGTTATATGTCTATTGTTGCAAATTACAATCATCTAGGAGAAGACGAGTTTTTTTCGAAAAGTCGAAAGTTTATTATATGTTTTTAAAGAACTTCTCTCAGGAAGTATAACAAAATATGTGAAAATGCAATGAAAACGTGCATCACGAGTTACAAAGTGCACATATAATTTTTATAAAATACTTTTATTAAGATTTCCTAACGGCATCGCTCGTCCTTGGCAAGCGTCATAAACTTAGCAAGTGGAAACATGGCTTGCAAAAAGACAAAAAAAGCAGTGGGGCAGCTGGTGGAGGTAGTATAACGCTCTTCCCTCCCTTCTCACGCGTGACTACAGTGCGATGCAGTACAAACCAAATGTCTGGCAAATTAACAACATCTTTTAACAACATCTTTAAAGCCCTGCTAGCCACTGAAGAAAGCAATTTTCGCATGAAAAGCACTGTTTACAAACTAACTGCGTTAGCTTGTCATTATTGCAATATCACGTAAATATACTTTGGAAGTTCCGATGAAAGTCACCAGAGTCTTTGCAGAAAATTCGCAGACAATGGAACATAATATCGGTTCGATTGTAGCTAATATGCAGTTCAGGCAGGACTCTTTTCAATAAATCGATCGTTGCACAGACTGTTTAAACTATTGGAAAAATGGAAAATATCGAGAAATCCTTCATTTCCAATGGAAAGCTTCTTTAGAAATTTTAAACGTTTTTGCTCGTGATCGGTGATTCTTGATATTACGGATATACATAATATCAATAAAATTAGAATAACTTCTGCATGAAACTATATAAATAAACACACCATTATATAGTGTTTCTGAGCTGCCTGCTTTAATTTTGTTTCTTGTATATTCAAAATATCAATATAT
>JAOBYK010693443.1:0-10161 GCA_025434845.1 Phenganax subtilis
AAAAAAAAAAAAATGCTGTTTTGCTCTCATTTCTTTCTAAACATAGGATTGTTGGCAAATTTTTCTATGGGCAGTTTAAAGATATTGCTAGTAGTTGTGGTTATGACAAAAATAGATGAAGACAGTTTGGGCCTTTGCCCATAGTTACTAATCAGAACTGACATTCACAAACACGAACTTCTCCTGGGGCCGGTTGTTCAAAGCTGGGTTAGCGTTTAACCTGAGTTAACGAAAAGTTTGATGCAAAATTTTTAACCGCTTGTTTACTAACTAGAAAAACTTTTCCACAAAGCTAATCTATGTAAAAAGAAGCCTTTATTAGCAATGTTTGGAAACAATTGGACATACAGAAAGGCACAAACCAAACAGATGGTTAACTTTTAAGCCAGGATTAATGCTAACCCAGCTTTGAACAACCGGCCCCTGGAGTATTGGAATCTCACAAATTATGTTTACAAAAATAAATTGGATCTGCACCGTATACCTGTTGACCTGTTGCATCACAGTCAACATGCACGTTGTTCTTCTGGCTTGTACAAGACATCATCAAGCCAGTCCAGACTGTTTGGATAAACATCACTGTTAACGGCAGCTTGTCGAAATGAGTCTTGAGCAGTGCAGGATTAACCATGTAGAGGGTGCGGTATATGCCACGGGCCTCCCGCTTATGGAGGCCTCGCATTTCACCATGCCACGCCCTTTTTACGAGAAAACGCCCATTTACCTTTGGAACACGTTTAATTTAGGTACGTTGCGACTTGGCGAATCCAGGGAGGCAGGGCGTTTAGGACCCTTAAGTTTGGGAAATACAATAGTTGAATATGTAACAGTCTATGTGCGTGACAACACGTGGTGCCACGCAATAGGGGACAGATTAAGAGTAAAGCGTATACGGCACACCTAAATGTCATTATGCCAGCGTGTTACATCTTTTGTGTTGAAACTATTTCAACAATGATATTACTACCACAATGCATTTCATGAAAAGGCATGGGCATACAGGCTGGGGGGAGGGCTGCGGAGCATAAGTGCCTTCAAAGCTTACACGATCGAGCATTTGAGCTGAACTTCACATGTCGTTTGGGCAATTAATAAAAAGCTAAAAGACGCAAACTGAACTTAATTAAACTGAATGTGAAAGATATTAATTGAACTCTTTAAAATACTTTGCCCTACATAGGGTCCTTCCGTATATGAACGGGGAGACGCACGAGCTCATTATATTGCTCACGAGCTCATTACATATATCAGACGCACGAGCTCATTACATATATCATTATATATAAACTGAACTTAATTAAACTGAATGTGAAAGATATTAATTGAACTCTTTAAAATACTTTGCCCTACATAGGGTCCTTCCGTATATGAACGGGGAGACGCACGAGCTCATTATATTACGATTTGGTGTGAGATTTGCAAAGGTAGTTGTGCTCACTGATGGTTACGCAATATCCAGCGCAAAGGGTGAATACCAAAGTATTTTAGGTAATTAAACAAATTTTGTCCCTTCGAAAATTTACTCAGCTCAAAATTAATTAAGATCGTCAAGCAATTTGCAAATTGCAACGAGCGTAGAAGGGCGTTTTATGGCAGCTTCAGTAAAGTTAGATTAAGACCTCAATCGCTTGAGTCGCTAACAGTAGTTAAACAAGAATAATATAGCCCTGAACATGACCAAAATGAGGTTTATGCAATTGCAAAAGTGCTTTAAAACGGTAATTTCCGGCAATGTAGCGCCTTAAAGTTCTCAAAATTTTCTCCTTCGGGGCCAACTATGGTGGCGCCTGAGGAAAGTCGCCCCCCCTACTCTTAGCAAGCTTCCTACGCCCGTGATACTATTCACTATATGAACACATGGGGCCGGTTGTTCAAAACTGAGTTAGCGTTAGCCCTGGGTTAAAATTTTATCCAGCTGTTTGGTTTATTCATTTCTGTATGTCCATTTGTTTCAAAACTTTGCAAATAAAGGCTTCTTTTTACAAAGATTAGCTTTGTCAGAAAATTTTGTCAAGTCAGAAAACAAGCGGTTAAAAATTTTGCTTCAAACTTTTTGCTAACCCAGAGTTAATGCAAAACCAGCTTTGAACAACCGGCCCATGGTGTTCAGGCTAAATGAGAAGATGCCCGTACGCCTATGTGAAAAGGCAATATTAACGAATTTAACGCTTACGTGAACGTGGCTTGTGCGTCAATTTATGCGTGAATTCAAAGATTTTTATAATGACGGGGGGGGTCACGCTGAAAATCTGCCACAGGTCTTGTGCTACGTTAATCCGCCCTTGTCTTGAGTGAAATAATTTGACTCGTCATCACTCTCCATGTTACAATAGCTTAAAACGCAAGTGAAAAGCTTGAACCCTCTCAAACGTAACATTTATTGATAGTAAAGAAATGGCACTCATTAGAACTAAAGAAGGCATGTCTCAATATGTAATGCTTAAAACAGAATATAAAAAATTTCTAAAGATTTTCAAACACACATTCTCTTGAACAGCTACACATATGCGTACATGACTCAGTGCTTCAACAAATTACCTTTTGCATTCAAAAACAAGGTCTTTATACAAGATCACATCTGATAGCTCGATTGTAATTGTCCCTTTCAACGAAGTGCAGAACAAGAAAATATGATTATGCACCTCCCAACTATCGTGTCTTTACCGACAGTCGTTGAGAAAGTCTAGAATTCAAAAGTGAAAAGCAAAACATAATGATGCAATAAGTACAATAGAAAGTTTAAGGTTGACGTGCTTGGGATGGCGCCGACTAGAAACGGCAATGTTTACACCGCACTTTAAAGATGACTATCAGTAGTTTGATGTTACGTGACCTACATAATTATTTCAAGTGCAGCTTCCTCACTTCACTTCAGAGAACTGTGGACACTACATTCAAATGCGATTTGAAATTTGCCCATTAGCATTTACCAGTTTGTAGTAAACGCCATCTATTAGGTGCCTAAAAGTTGTGCGGTGCAAATAGATAAGTTTCCTCGTCCACCCTACGCTTGCTCGAGTGAAAATGAAGGGATCTTCAGATCGTTCCAAAACCACTTATTATTCATAATTTTAGTTATATAGTATCTGCTAGAAGCTGAACTAGATTATGCTTGCATTTTTTATATCAAGACGACTATTAACAGATAAAGTAGTAGTCCGCCAGGATCGTGCAAAGTTTCAATGAAATTGTTTGATTTGAGATAAAAGCACCAAACCTGGCACAACGACAGCACGGGGCGTATAAAGCAGTATTAGATATGGCCATCAGCAAGATCGATCCGAACATTTAATTGAAAGGGGTTCAAATTTCTATCTCAGTATGGAAACAACGCTGCTCTTTAAATCTGAATATGTGCTGTTTGAGTAGTAATATGACCACCCAACTAGTATAGGACATGACTAAACAATATTATGTATGGTCAGGACGAGGTGTTTCCTATCATTACATATACAAGCAGAGGAACTTTGTTCTAGTAACATGAATCTCAACATGGACAGAAGGCCGATACAGGATGTTCTTAATGTTGACTATTTTGAAATCTAAAACTGCTTACAGTATGAGCAAGTTTTTTTTATGACACGTTTTTCTTTGCTCCTCTGTATGCATTACTTGTCAATTTATTCTATGACAAGTGCACTTGTTTAAAAGCTAGGCAGCTAGCTTTAGAGCAAGTAAATTTTTCATTGAAAAAGTATGCAAAGCATAAATTGTGGTTGTCTGTATGAGTACACAAAAAGACTGGTGAAAAATTTGACCAATTGAGCAATTTCAGCCACGGATTCGTATCTAAAGTTGATTTGCCAATATGGCATGGCCTGCCGGGATATCTACAAAGCGAAGTGGAAAAGGTAGAACGGAAAAGTCTGCCAATGTTAGGTTTAAGCGACGATTTCCTGCCAACTCTGAAAGCTAGAGGAGACAAAGCATCAGAAAATGAGTTCGAACAGATATGCAGTGACCCCAATCATCCCTGTCATAAGCTTCTCCCAGACAAGATAGTAAACCTTTATGGTTTGCGAGGGAACTTTAAAGAGTACCAAATCTCCTCCAAAACAGAAAGACATAAGAATTCATTTGTCCCACGTTGCTGTAAATAACATTTAGAAAAAACCATTTTGCAGTTAAAGTAGTGAAACAATAACTTCACATTGAACAAGAACATTTTAGGAGTTATGCTTTACTTTTTAGATGACATAGGATATTAATATGTCTTATTGTAATATAGGTGTTACTAATTTTTTGTAAATCCATTGTATTTATATTCTGAAAATAGATGTCGCAAATAAATTCTCAATTCTGTACAGACGGGAAAATCAACTAACCCCCGTCCGAACGCTGATATTAACCATAATAAGGGCAACGCGTTTCCAATCATACAGAATGTATATTGTATGAAATAAATAGTTTAATTTTGTATTTTTTTTCATTCTGTAATTAACAACACCTATAGGTGCACAATTGAACATTTTCCAATCGCAATCAAGATTTTACATGATAATTTAAAGTGGTTGAAACTAAATGTTTCGGTGCGACGTTTAACAAAATATTTCATTGTCGTTTGTCATTGGAAATCCTGAGATATTTGTAGAAGTGAACTCATATGCGACAGTGAACTGGGGGTCACACTGACGCGCATTTACACACGAGAAAAGAGATGGTGAGTTATTCTAGAACGTAGCTTTACGGAGCAGGGTGCTTTCTTGAAGAATTTTTCTTTCAAGGAGTTTCTTAAAATAAATGCTTTTATGGCTTCCACAGGACAATACCTAGGGCATTTCGGTTCAGTAATGTTTGAAGTATTTTGTTTTGCACACAATCAATATGTTGATTCACATACATAGTTATTGTCGGTACACAAACTTATGAAATTTTTCCGCTAATATTTTGTAAGTCTTTGATGTCACGAATGACTGGTTTCAGTGTGGTACTGCGTGAGTTAAGCAGTGACCTGTCAGTAACAAAAAGTAACTCCGCACTGTTATTTAAGGGATACTGTTATTTACTTCATTTTTGTTGAAGTCAGTTTTAGAGGTGGCGTCCTTTTTACATAAAGCTTGACGCTCATCTCACTGAAGTAAAGTTGTTTTGAAATTTAAAATGTTTAATTCAACCAAATGGCACAATTGAATTACACACCTTGTGTTAGACGGGATTGAAGTTCAGAATTATCTCACAGCTTGCTATTGTCAAAATAACTGTACAAAAGCTATGTTTATTACTACTACATTTTAATGCAGGTTATTCATACCTACTGCACAACCTAGCCGGCCCGATAAACTGCATAAAGTGGTCAGATTGGTTAATGTGATTGAGGTAAACGAAAAAGTTCCAAAAACCGATTTCTCACTATTCATATTACTGTAAATGACGATCTGAAAGACTCCAAAATTCTAAAAGACTTATTCCCTCACTATTCTGGTCACGGTCATCAGGTGACTGACATAAATGATGGCGGAACGGAAATGGATGCTTAGAAGTATTTGCATTGTGTCTAGGTGTAGAATGTTAAAACATGCAGACCCACTATTCTCCGATCAAACGCATCTGAAGTAGTCCAAGTGATTAGAACAGGCCAATCTTAATATCAAAGAATCTCTGTGGTAAGTGGATCTCTTTTCATATTTGGTCCGAAGTTGTGTGATTCTTAAACAAAATTCATCCACCAATACGAACATAGAGACTCTAGTGAAAATGCATGTTCCTTTGCCGCATGAATAACTTTTAGGATTTCCATTTTCTGTAAGTAACGCCCGTTCTAAGCTTATCAGCCACACCAGTACATCAGTAACGGCAATGAAAGATTCTTCTTCTCGTAACTGAAAGACTTTTATTTTGTAATTCAGCTGCTTCCTCATGAATTCAAAATTTCTTGTACTCGTCCTCTGCATTTTTGTGGTGACGTTCAATATTCAAGTAGTAGAAAGCAATGTTTGTCCACATGAATGTCGTCGCTCCTGCCAAGAACGTGAACATCCATGCTTTGGTCGGTGCCCCGGTGATCGGACATGTTGCTGGTATGTTTAATATTTTCATCAATTACTATGACATGGAGAAGCAATCCGGTTGTTTCAAGTAAAAATATTAGCGTGAGTGTGCCACAATCCGAAAGTTAGAGCGGTATGTTTTAGAACTATAGCAAATACAATCACGTATAAGTATAATATTGTATTTTGCTGTTCTGTACAAACAGCCTTTCGCATCTTAACAAAATGTTTTGGATTAGATATTCTGGAAAAAGAGGCAATGACCTCAGGTACTTCGAGAGTCACGAGACGCTTCTTTGTGCTTTTTTTTAACGTAGACAGTCCTTCCTACAGTCTTTGCAGTTGTATTTACTACAGTATATGCACGGGCATTTCTTCATTTCTTTGTCAGATTGATTTAAGCAATCTGCAAAGTGTATACAAAAAATAATAAAAAAGAACGCATCCTCATAATTTCCCTACAAATCCAACTTGCTCTTAAGCAGAAACGATTTTAGCCCCTGGGGATGCGGAATGGAGTCCAGCTGTATTCCAGACGCTATTTTAAATTAGCACGGGCTAATAATCCTTTGTGTTTAATATCAAAATGGATATCTTGGAATATGAAATTCCGAGTACGTGATTCTTTTATACACGTTGTATGATTATTAAAAGTGTTTTGCATGCACTAGCGTTTTCTTTAGAGCAAAGCGATTTATTTTCTTAGTCTCATGCGCCTTCAGCTAAAACTACTTAACAAGATTTTTGTAGTTTTGCATGGCGAATATAACAACATAAATATTTTGTTGAGAATGCACCACGTATATTTATATTACAACAAAAGAAGCTTGTAATATCGCGAAAGATATACTGCTTTCCGACACTACTCTTTCTCGAGGTATTAGTCTTTCTCTTGAGAGTGTATCTGAGCAACAGAAACTGTGCTTGAATACAACTTGTTCTCTTTGGGGCAGGAAATTGTAAAAGCAAATATATAGCGTTCCAATGGGTTGTCCTTGCCACCAGATGGCTAATTTATTCATGGAGGAGTCTGAGAAGACAGCTCTGACCACAGCTTGTCTAAAACCTGGATTCTGGTTTACATATGTAGATAATACAATAAGTAGTGGGTCACAAGGTTTAAAAAATCTGAAGATATGTTTTAAATCACATCAATAGTTTACATCCTTCAGTTAAGTTTACATTAGAGTTACAGAGAGATAGCTCCATATCTTTCTTGGATATTTTATATGATATTAATGATGACAGGTCGCACGTGATCGGTATATGTACGACATTAATCCACAGTACAAAAATTATTTTTGACTCGAACAGGTTTGATTCTGAATTAGAACATTTATGGAATAACCCACTAAAGAATGGTTACCCTCGGCGGTTCATGGATTAAGCTATTAACCAACAGCTAACAGAAACAAAATATTGAATATTATTCTTCTGTTTGTTTGCTTTGTGTGGGACCAACGTCATATAAAATCGTCAAGACTGTAAAACAGTTGGAATACAAGTTAACTATTCAAGTAACAACCAATTGTTCCGCTCTCTTTACACACATAAGGGGAGTGTATATGAATTTCAAAAACCTGCTGTGTATCACATTCTATGCAAATGTGGTTTGGTTTACATTGGAGAGACCGATAGAAATCTCTCAACACGTCTTAACGAACATAAGACGAACTGCGAGAAAGGTAAAGTTCATAAGTCCGCCGTAGCTCATCACATATGGGCTTATGATCATCGCATAAAATGAAATGAGGCAACGAGTTTAAAGAATGATAAAGACAAATTTTCTCATAAAGTGAGAGAGTCTATCGAAGTAGGCAAACATAAACCTATAGATCAAGAGGGAAAGCCAGTATAAATAGCACAGGGTGTACTCTCTTTAATGTGCTCTGGTTACATCCCTGTCCTACACGCGCACTTTAATCAAAACAATTAAAATGCGTAAGCAAATAGATAACGACATCTGGTATGTAAAAAGAACATATAAATCTTTCACGTTATTTGCGCTGATGAAGGCACGGTTTTACAGACCGAAAGTTTGCAATAAAAAATGTACGTGGTGTATACTCAAACCAACATTCATTAAATTAAGCAATTCCTTTCTATTTGAGCATTTCAAAAGCCAGTTTGCGCAAAAAATATGGCTAGTGGAAAGGCGACCAGTGGCATTGCAAGCACTTACATTGACTAGCTACTGTTTTTTACTATTTTTTCCACATATAGTCCCGATTCCAAGAGAGAATGGCTTAAACCAGGCAATGACGAATTGGACCAAATTTGATTCTTCAATCATGATGCTGCTTCAATAAAACAATTACATGTAGTTTTTCAATTTGAGCAAAAATGAATATAAATTTTAGATGATTCAGTGAATGCAGTTTTGCTTTCTTTTTTTTCTTAGTATGCACTTATTTGTCACTTTCTCCATAGCTCGGTAATTTGAAGACATTGCCGACAAGTGGGGCAATGATCAGTAGATAGAAAAGGGGTCTTCTACACCATTTTTACATACCTCCTCAAATCAGTTTTATTATAGCACTTCCCAATTTATGAGTTGCTGGGGCTTCTACCCCATTTTTACATAACTCCTCAAATCACTCCTAATTAAGCACCCCCAAAGGAATCGTGTGTGAATAAATTTATTTTATTTTTCTTTAAATAAAGGGGGATAAGAAGACAAACAAAAATCAACCAAAAATAGGTTATCAAAACAAAAACGAAATTTTGAAAATTAAATTTCATAGTCAATTTTCTATGCAAATCAAGAAAATGTCAAATACAACACAAAACGAATCGGGTGATAATTATTCTATTAAAAAACGAATAGGGTGATTAGAATTATTCTCCAAGCATCGACATTTCCCTTGTATTTTACTAAAACTCTGCTTCACTTATTTTAACTCATTCTTCAAAGGGTCCACTAGCTCGTGCAATTTCTTAATCTTCGATTCGAGCTTTCGTACCTTGCCGTCTTTTTCATCCAGGCAACCGGACTTCTCTTGTAACTTTTCAATCTCAAGATTCTTTCCTTCAAGTTGCTTGGTCAAACTCTCAATCTCCAGCTGTAACTTTTGTTCATTGTTTGATAATATATGATCTTCTTTGGCTTGTTGTAGCAACTCTGTACTTCGTTTTGTGATTTCTTGTTGTTTCGAATGTGAGTTTGAGATATTCATGATGTCAGCTTTGATTAGTTCAGTACTTTTCTGTTCCACTTTGCTGCAAAGATTGGATGGTGTCCATTGCAAGCGTTCCGTGAAAGCTTTGACGTTGTGATCGGTGTGGAGATTGGCTTGCTTCGTGTTAAGTTTTCCAATTCCTTGATGAACTGCAGGGTATTGTCTTTGGAGGTTCTCTTTTACCAAAAAGACATCAGGGAAGACTGGGCTAATTTTAAGGACATTCAATAGGGTAGCTGTCTCATTTCCAAGACGAGGACTTCCTTTACCGTTGATAACTGTGAATTCAGCAGGGGTTTTTTTAACACCAGTTTTCACAGTAGTTGAGAATGTACCTTTGACTTCTATAGGTGTGGTGGATGCATATGGGTAAAGCTTCCTTTGTCTGGTTGCCACTTTACAATCGCATAGGATGCAACGCCGTTAGAGCCATTCCCATATAGTCTCATCATCAATGATGTTTTTTGTTGCCCCAGAATCAACAAGGATTTACATGTTGACCCGCAATGTTGGCTTTGATTGTAGGTCCTCAGTTGGTGGAGTCTGCAACGTGAAAAGCAAAGGCAGGCTCATCATCAGATTCATTACCCAACAGCTGTCGGAGAAGGTGAACTCTGTCGGCTGCACGTGACTTTGATTTGCATATGGCAGCAAAATAATTCATTCCACCACAGCTACTGCAGATCTTAACTTGCGCTGGGCAGTTTGGATCGCCACCGTAAGGACCTGTATTGCCACATCGATAGCATGTACTTTCTGTCTGTGATTTTTCACAAAGCTGACGCAAGTTTCGAGGGCGCTGGTTATGATTATTGGCAGTTGGGGCAATTCGGTGTACGTGTTGGTTGCTCGTATTATTTGAGTTTGAGTTTGAGTTTATTTAAAATAATTGCATTGCAGCCACAGGGCTGAATTGCACAATTAATAGTAGGAAATATAATTTAAGCTAATGATAGTATAACTAATTTTAAAAACGTATGTACTATAGTATTAAA
>JAOBYK010693554.1:0-10160 GCA_025434845.1 Phenganax subtilis
TGTCTCGCAAATACGACTTGAAGTTTGCCGTTTGAGGTTAGCGGTATGCCGTAAACGTGAAACTAAAACTCCCTAATTTTCGAGCGAGCGAACGAGCGTGGAAAATAACGTCTGGGTTCGCAGACTACAAATAAAATGGTTATAGATCGCTTTTTCCTGCTTCGCTTTACGCTCGTCCCTCTACATAAAATATGATTGCGAAAGACGTAGTTTGGTAGTAAATGCCTGCTATTGATGGTATGTGAGTTATATCAGTCGATATCATTTACACACTTAATTAGTCAAAGAAATATTCCACTGCACGGAGTTAACGAGACCGCTCTAAAGCGACTAATAACTGACGTAATTACATCAAGGTCGTAAAGCATTTGACTGCAAAAAAGGTCTTTGGAAAATTTACATCGATTATCAATACTTCGCCTAGAGTAGTCCTTACGCCAAAGTACTGATCTTAAACGATGGGTTTTAAATTGCACGTTGGGGGTGGTATCTACCTCAGTGTTTTTAAAGCTCTGCATACACAGTTAATTCATGTTTTGTTTCAATGCAGCAACAACAAAACGATTTCTCGTTTTTTGATAAGCTATAACAGCAGTTTTCCTAATATGACTAAGTAAAGAACAATTTTCGGACACTACAGTAAATGACTATTACTTTTTCAACAACCAATAGTATGTTGTCAAGAAATCATAGCGAGCGATATACCAGTCTAGTGACTTAGTGAAAACGTGATTTTAAAGACGGGGAAGGTCTTACAATGAGATCCATAATGTGCACTGCTATATCAACAAAGTTGTTCTTTTTAATACTTGTTTCTTCTGTTTTAGATATAAAATGTGTATTTTAGCCTCATTCTTAGCGGCTGCATCGTCGTGCTTGCGACGCATACAAGTCTTAAACGCGAAAATATGCGATAGCGACCGCCCGCGAATTGGAGTATCTGCTGTACCAACTGCCAAGTAGACTGGAGTGAAACATGCTTCATTGTTGTTAATTTTTGAACCCCTCTCTGTCGTAATTGGAGTGGTTACGAAAGACATGGCCTGTGTATAGTACAGTGGCCCTTAGATACAATGCACAGAAGACAAGAAGAAAGACATAAAAGACAAGTAGAAGTACATGAACACAAAAACAAAAACACAAAACACAAGTAAAAGTGCACAATCACAAGCAGAAGTACAGGAACACAAGTAGAAAGACATAAAACACAAGTAGAAGTGCACAAGCACAAGTAGAAGTATATGAACACAAGTAGAAAACATAAAACACAAGTAGAATTGCACAATCACAAGTAAAATTACACAATCACAAGTAGAGTACACAAACACAAGTAGAAGTACACAAACACATGTAGAAGTACACGCACACAAGTGGAAAGACGTGAAACACAAGTAATAGTACACAAGCACAAATATAGGTAAAAAACACGTTACTTGGCCCCAAATAGTACAGACTAACAATGGTTAGTTTTTTGGAGGGGTTCAATTACTCGTGTACACAACCGACAAGTTTCCTGGACGGTCGTACCTGCAGATGTAACATTGCTGCCAAACTAGCATGACTAGCTTTTGAACAAGACTCTTCATCAAGGAAGAAATTGTTAACGTCCGTCGTGCACACGAGCTCAGAAAAATCATAAAACTCGTCAAGTGAAATTTTCTGGTCCACGTGGGCTTCACGATTCAACAGCCATCACCACCTAGTTTATTGTTGAGCGAATTACTAATTAAGCCAACGCGTTGTTTCCCTTTTTAAAAAGCGTTCACGCATACTTGCTGGTCGTTTGCGATTTTCATTGTTCAGAAACTAGCGTCACTATACCACTTTTCATATCAGTTTCTTTATTGATTGCATGAAATCAAAACTCAGTGCATAAGAACCGTTGAGGTTAATTATGTTCTTAGCCTTTTCGTATCGTCTTCGAATAATTGAGTTAATTGACTCTCTTAGCTTCAGTTTTTTTATCTGATTTGAAGTCTGCCTAATCTCCGTGCAACGGCAGGCATAGCCAAAATTAGTAACATAGCATGCAAAGAAAGCATTGCATGATGACGACGCAAATATAGCTTAAACGGCCAAAAGACACGTGATGAAATTTCTACGAGGGTCAGCTGCGGTTACCACAGATATATTTCGAAATACTTTATTTCATATCACTCACTAGTTTGATAATAAAAGTAGTAGGCTGCACATGTAATGTATTACTCGCATACTATATGTTTTATTTCAGTCAAACACAAAAAAAGCGTAGCCATTTTAATTACGACAGAGAGGCGCTCAAAAATGAAAAATATTGAAGCATGCCTCACTTAGCGCGTGGTAATTGATAGGGCGGATACTGAGGTAGATGCCACACTTAACATGCAATTTAAAACCGGACGTTTAAGATCAGCGAATTGCCGTAAAAACTTGAGTAAAGGATAACAGATGTAAGTTTCTCAACGACCTTTTTTGCCGTCGATTGCCTTACGGTCTCCATGTAATTAGGTCAGTTATAAACGGTTCTAATGCGGTCATGTTAACTCTGTGCTTCATTCATGTTTTGTAGTGAAATATTAATTTCTTTAATTAAGTGCATAGATGAAATTAATTGAAATAACTCAAATACCGCCAATGGAAAGCATTAACGATTCAGCTAAAACTTTCTTAATCGTAGTCTATATGGAAGGGTGCCGTAAAGCGAAGCAGGAAAATAATGTATAGCTATTTTATTTGCCACCAGGAGTCGAAAGTGATGAAGAAAGCACGTTTCACGGAAATGGCAAAACATCATCTAGTGAGATCGCTAAGTCTTATGCTGATATCGCTCGTAAGCTATAAGTTATAAACTGCAAGGCTAAATTTCTCGATCGAGTGAAAATTTTGTTTGTTTTTCGGCAGTCCATCGCATGGGACAAATTGCATGAGACAAGAAAGATCTGTTTTCGTGGCAGAAAACCGCTTTAATTAAATAGTAAATGATCAAGCCATTGGATATATAAATCCCTTTAATGTTCACGAATGATCACTAACCATAAAAGATCTGAGTTGTTGTATTTTTCATTCACACTAACACGCACGATTGTTTCTGCTTTCCTAGCTAGTGCATAATGGCAATTTCTGTCGTACTTCTCCGACCGCAAAAAATAAATAGAATTTTGCATTAGGCTTAAATTTTGTGTTGCAAAGATTTTAAAACCTAAAATAACTCGGTCAATTGTGACTCTTATATCCACCAATTAACTCAAAAACGAAATTAATCCTACCGCGCACGCAACCATGCGAATTTAACCAATATCTCGGGAAGACGTCGGTGCTACTTTCTTAGGTCAATTTCATTTTGGGGCAAGACGAGTTTGCAAGAAACGAAAATAAGCGCAACTGCATGCATTTTCCAACCGAAGCCAAAAATTTCATTCTTTATTCAACGTTGGACACTTTTGAAAATTCACTTCTCGCCATTTATAGTCAAAGCCCAGTATTGTTGTCTTGAAGATCTAAATCAAACCTTCAGCTTTAATTGGGTTAGCAAAGGCTGTAAAGGATAGCCGTAGCTTTCAATCCTGTTGGAATTTTTTCCCTGGTTGGGATAATAAATAATGACTATAATCGCGTGTATTTTGGCAAATGAATTAAGTTTTAGTTTGCCGTAATCGAATGATCGTAATGGATTCAGTCACATGCAAAAAAATAAGCTGCGCAAAAATATTTTGCAACAAAAGGATTGTAAAAATACAGCATAAATGAATTTTTGAAAAATTTCATATCACACTTTGTTTTTGTTTATAAATCTGATATATGTCTCTTTTCAACAGCAGACCTCCATTGTACATTGTATTTGTAGTAGCTCTTAGTTTGTTCGTTTCATTCTTGTGTATAAGACGTTTGATAAAACGTAACTGACTCGGTTACAACAAGAAGCTATGAATGAGTATTCTCCGATCTCAAATAATGTACGTAGTCAAATGGTGTCTATTCCTTTATTTGACTGATTCCATCAAAATATTTAAAAAGTCAACTACGTTATAATCATCCGACAAACTGCGTTTTGCGCGACGCATTTAATTCGTCCTGTAGTTAATTAATCATAGTTAAGGATTTAACTATACTGATCAACGCTATAGCCATAGTTAAAGTTAACCACTATTTTATACAACCGGCCCTTGTGTATCCAAGACATTCTAATGTATTGCTAAGTCGCATATACTCAAGTCTGGTACAAATATTGCAGTTACCTCGTTTTCAAAGAATCTAAGAAAGATAGCGTATTCTGTATATATATCTGCCTTTAAGGGTCGGCTTGTTTGATCTGCATGGACGTCGTCCGGCCCTGGTCAATCTCAAAAGTTGAAGGTATGGTATATCGGCTCTTAAATAAGCTGTGACATAGGCATGGGAATATTGCAATCGATAGTCTAGACTTGGTTCATAAGGTTTTATTTATTTGACACAGTTGTTTGTTGACCATAAGGTTTTGGTTCATAAGGTTTTAATTATTTGACACAGATGTTTGTTGACCGCAGTAGCGTCGCTAATTATACTTTGAGAGACACCTGTGGCAAACTAGCACTGCCGCAACCACGAACCAACTATCTTAAAAATAGTTTTAGCTATAGTGGAGCGGTATTGTGGAACTCACTTCCTGCTGAGTTACGTCTGGCTGCCACCTTGCCTAAGTTTAAGTCTGACTGCAGCAACTTTATTCGCTAATTTGTATTGTATTTTATATTCCACGGCACTCATGGAAACCAGGCTTATAATTAATGTTAATATGTTTTAATTATGTATTGTATGTTTGTATTTTAATATTTGTAATTGTAATATGTGTACCTGATGAGTTTACCGTGATTAAATAAAAGTTCAAGTCAAGTTTTAGGGCGTAGGTCTTAATGTGTTCCGGAATTTTTCTACTATTTGATGGAGTAACTTTAACAACAATCATAACTCCTCTAAAAAATTACAATTTAATTAGCTTTAAGACTTGGTGCTGTTAATATATATGGTGTATTTTAACAGTTTCAAACATCCGGCGAATTTACCCATAGACCGATGAAGACTTCCAGAAATTTCTTAACAGAGAACGGCGACAAGTTGTATGTTGCGCCACATGAGGTATGGGACAAGATATAAACGTGGTTTAATTGTTTTATTTTGCCTTCCTACTTGATGTACGAAGCTAGTTTGGGAATTTCTAGGTTGAGACTTGAATAAGACTTGACTATTGGTTGAATGGGCTCCAAAATATGGAATTAGAATATAATTTTGTAACCAAGACTCGAACACGCAAATGTGAAAAAGTCTGCGAACTACTCGGTCGAAAATCGTAGGATTCTTCCGAACACCCAGACTTTCTGCGTTCTATACGCGTAAAGATTGCGTGACCGTAAAGATACGTGACCGAGGAAAAAAGAATAGAAAACTAATATAATTGTTGTAAAAAGAAATAGCCCAGTGAAAATGGAAATAGAATAGAGCATAGCATGTACTGTATAACAAACGAGACACGCACATTTCCGGGATATTACGATTAGTAATCACTAAAGAGGACCAAAGTAGGTCGATCCGTGAAAGAGGGTTTGAAATTGTAAAAAAAAAATTTTTAAATTAAGCTAACTTTTACAATGATTTTGTTGCAAAATGAGTCTTCGTTGAATTGGAACCACTGAGCTATACAATACCCGGAGAGCGTGCTCTAATCTTTCGCCAGTCAAAAAAGTGAAGCCAAAAACATGGCGGATTTTGACAAAATATTACGCCAGTTGCCATGACCACGTCCCCTATTGCCAAGGGAATCACCGCTGCACAAGGCTCATTTCTGAGCCCACCACAAATTCATACCCCCTGGGTTTCATAAAAAAAATATATAGTCTGTCTTGGTAGAAAATTTGTAGTGTTTTCCGACCTGTTTTCGACATCGCTTTCAACGAGAACATGTCTGTTTAATAATCTGCACATCATGTTGCTCATGGGAAGTATGTGGATCCTGTCAATTATTGAGGAATACAAGATATGAAGCAAAAACGAGCAGGTATAGTGCATGTATTTTACGGATGAAACCTTAAGGCGATGGCTGATATTTGCCTGCGTTAAACAAACAGCCTTTGTTTACTGTTTTTGTGTCATATACTCATTAGGATTTCATAAAATAAGATAGAAAAAGTATTTAATGTCAGCGTTCTGTAAAAGATCATGTCCAGAGCAGGCTGCATCCACTATAACTGTCAATGAAGTTCAAAACCGGCAGTTAGCTTCATTGTACAGATTAAATTTACAGTTTACACGAAGAAGTACAATGAGTACGTAGATATAAATGGTCAGGTTCTTTCAAAACAAATACACTCATAAATACAGTTATATCAGTTACATCAGATACAGATATATACATTCAAATACAGCTACATCAGATACATTAATATAACTTTTGAGTATGAGCCTGATTTGGTTCGTCTACAATTGAAAGTATAAATTGAATTGCAGCAAAATTTATGGCTGTCTATTTTCAGCGAGAAATGTTGTTCACAGTACTTCTTAATTCTTTGTCTGTATAAATTAAGTAAAAAAACAGGCTTGTATACTGATGAACTTAGTAAAACTATAAATTGAATGTTGTAGTTACCTCCGTTGGCAATTTTGCTGACTGAACCAGCGACACCGAAACCTGAAGCACTCGTACAGGCAGCCACTGTCACAAGGTATTTTGTTGAAAGGAGAAGAGACCAAAGTGTCCACTGTCGCTGAAGCGGATTTGTGATATCAAAGCATTCTTGCCATGTACCATTGCGAAAATGGCAAACTTCGTGTTTTCCCATCAGCTTTGACTGCATTGAGTTTTGATAAGCAATTTTGGACTCTTTCTTCAGTTTCCTCGGGAAATATTGAAGGACTTTCTAACGGGAAATTGGATAACGGCACTTCTAGTTTGAATTCTTCCATAGGGTTTAAAAAGGCTTTGTTTATTGCATTAGCTTGGTCTTTTTCCGAATATTCCAAGAAATCCACAACATTCATTTGATTTAACACATTTCCTTTGATTTTAAAGTTGCATAAGCGTTTCACAGCACTCCACCGTTTTTTTGGATTCTCTTCTTTCAATTTGTGAATATTGGCGTTAATATACTATCCCCTACATAATTTACGTTCTCTATGAACGAGATTTCTGTAATATTAAAATTCAGATCATATAACTCCGTATTTATTAAAAGCCTTTTGTCTTTTCTTAATAAGTGATTTTAACCTTTCATTAACCCATGAAACATCCGCCGTCGATTGTTTCACCAGCCTAAATGGCATAAATAAATCGAGACCATAAAGAACCAGGTCATAGAAAGCATTCCACATTTCGTCACAATTATCATTTGTCAACCTAATTGTTACTCAATCTATGGAACGTGAAGAATAGTGATCATACATATCAATCAACATTAGATCTAAGATGGCATTATCTCTCGTTAATACCTTGATCAATCGTTTCAGACGAAAATGACGTAATAAGCTCTTGATATTCATACGTTTAAAGTCTCTACATAGTAATATGTCACAATTTGGATATTTATACTCGGCCAATGAGAACGATTGTTGTAAATAGTCTTGTATTAAGTTATCTGATCCACCCGGGAGATAGTATGAAACTCCTACTATTATACATGAAAAACTTCGTGGGAGCCAGAGGCGCCGGAAGCAAGCTAGGGCAAGGGAGGCAGCATCTTGACAAAGGGCAGTTTATTTTACTTTGGAAAAGAAGCAAATAAGCTTAAGTTTTGGAAAACCGCCTATCTTTAGTAAATCTATGACAAAAATACATTTTAGTATTATGTTAAATACTGTTTACACGTCTAGCGCTTTGTAGAATACCGTATTTTCTAGCGTAGATCGCAAACCCGAGTTTTGTTTACTTCGCATTACTACTTTCTGAAAAAAGTTTAACGTAAGGTTGTACAATATCCTGTACGCGCAAAGAGCACAGTTGCCCCCCCCCCATTAGGAAAGGGCAAGGGGGGCAGCTGCTCCGACTGCCCCCGGGGCTCCGGCACCCCCGGTGGGAGCCTCTTGGGTCGTATGTATAGCCAAATTATTTCATGATTTTCACAACAGCCAAGGTCGTCAACTTGTTTAAAATAACACAAACGACTATTATTAACGTAAATACCTACTCCTTAGTGGTCATCATTATTCCTATCTCTACTAAATACCACATAAGCTGGGCATCAATCTCGTCATCAGCAATAGATTTCTTTAACCAAGTTTACGTTATAAACGCCGAGTCTGTCTCATGACACGACATAAATTTTGACACTTCCTCCATTTTGGGGGCCAACGATTTTACATTTGTTACCAACACCTTAGGAACATTAGCAACACGTTGACCAGCCGTTGTGCCACAACCGGACATTGTAACATCTGAAAGGGTCACCACCTTGTTGTAGTGTCGTGAAGAAACGGGATCTCCCTTAAGAGTTTAGGGTGTGTTCTTCTTGAGGGTTGGATGAGGGGACAACTGACAAGGGTGGGAGTCTGGGGGCACTATAAAAGAGGGAGATTGCATTTGGGAACGGGGTTACTTGAGCAACATCGATCTTTGATAGTGTTGTCTCTTTCATAGACTTCTTTAAATTTTCTAAAGGAGGTCCAGTCGTTGCTTGGTGGCTTGGGTTGAGGTTGATTATCAGACGTACGAGGAATTTGACCATCGTGCGAGAAATCGCAAGTAAATTCTTTTTTTGCAAGACCCCTTTTTCCGCAAAAATGGACATGGTACCATGTTTTTTGTAGACTTTGGCACGGCATCTTCCAACAATTTCTGTTCGTCTTCTGCACTTTTAGCTGGACGAAAACCTTCTTTGAAATTTGCATTTTACACCCAAACACAAAGTGCGTTTAGTCAAATCAAGCTTTTCCACACCCGGATGTGCACGTACTTCAAATCAATTTTCATATTCAACATGCGTTGTAATTTATACTGACTCAAATGACTGCTTCACATTGTTGTACGTTCAATCCGTCATCCCTCAGTCACAATGAGTATACACAATCAAAACCAGAACAATGCGTCATATATGAAGTCATTCAAAACATCTCGAACTCGCGTTTTAAATACTACTTATTAATTATCTTTATCAAGCACTGTTTTAATTGGTTGCCATTGAAGGGTTTCAAAAATTTGGACAGATCTAATACTGTAATCTGAACTAGTTAGTACACGTGCTGCTCTCTTTTGCAATGTAAATAAGTTCTTGATGTGGGAGCTGTTACTATCATGCCAAACAGTTGAGCAATAATTATAGTATGGTAGTACAAGTGAACTATACATTGTATCTAATACTTCTTGTGAAACAAAATCTTTGGCATTACGTAAAAGAACTTGAGCAGCACAGTTACTCCAAAAATATAAATCGGTGAAGGCAACATCGAGGCCAAAATACAAGATACAATGATGTGAGCTAACATGTATGAGCTTGCTTGCGTTGTTGTAGGTAGCCATAGGCATGCGCGGCTAACCACAATGCTAGGGTGAAAAATGGCTAAATGTGATTAAATCTTTGGCGATCGTCGACTCAACGAACGGATGAAGATTCCACGTTCCTCACAACTTTCGCAAAATTTCGTACGCACACTCACTGCCTGACACAACATTTCTTCTTTAGAACGAGAAAGGGTGAAATATTTGGACACTTCCAAATTTTACCCGGTAAAGCTCGGCGCACACAAGAGCTAAGTGCTTAGCAAAATGGCGTTCGTGAATGTTGGCGTAAGCAGAAAACCCTAGTGTGCAGTGCACTTTCGTAAGTTTTCAGTCAGATCGCGACGGTAAGACGAACACCCTAACAGAACGTCTTACACGTCACGACTGACTGAAAACTTACAAAAGTGCACCACACACTAGGGTTTTCTGCTTACACCAACAGCCACGAACGAAATTTCTAAGCACTTAGCCTAAACAGAAGGTGAGCGCTATGTTATCCTTGTTCTATTGATTTTTCATTGTTTTGGGGCATTTTATATTTTAATAAAAAATAAATCTGTGGTGGAACATATACTTTTCAATAGGTATACTATTATCTACTAATTTATAGTTTATAATTTATAGATAATTTAGGCTACGTGCATACGGTAACGTTTTCGAGCGTTTTCATTTGTGTTTTCACACGAAAACAGATGCAAACACTCACAATTCAGGACATGGG
>JAOBYK010693665.1:0-10159 GCA_025434845.1 Phenganax subtilis
TATATATGTACAAATACAAATACAAATAGAATGTTGTCTGTAAACGAAATATTCCAAAGTGCTCAATAATATATAGATAAAGCGATCATAGAACATATTAAGCTTACCAAAACTTGTCCACTACAGTCTGTTTCATCCGCGTAGGAATCTTCAGGTGGGAAAGACAGATTTTGAAACACGATGCCCTTTAAATAGTCTTTGTTGTGTCATGGTTCAAAAGGCATCAGTACTTCTTATTTGAATGTTTTTGACTTGAAAGAACCATTTGTGGTTGCAAGTTGAAACTATTTTGGATCTTTTGTTGAGTAAACAGGCCTTATTTCGTTCTTTTAATATGCAGAATTTTTCCTCTAAACATAAATTGCATCTTTTGGATCCTCTCGTATACAAAATAGCTCGTTTTACAATTGACCAAGTTAGGTTGAAATCTTGATTAGCATTTTTCAATTGCTAAATATACTTTGAAAGTTCAGTTTCATTGAAGTACTATTTGTGATTGAAAGATTTGATATGATTCCTGTATTGTTCTTTAAATGTATTTGCAGTCATGCCGATGTAGTGTTTTGTGTTGCTTGTATTGCTTGTAGTGACGGTTGCCTTGTATACTATGTTTTGGGTCATGGATTGGTTATTGAGGGGGCATGTACTTTATGTCCTACAATTGCAGCTTTCTGTGTTAGTGTCTTGCTTCTGGCTTTTCCTAATGATGCATGCATTGTGTTTATTGATTTCAGATTTGATATTATTCATGCAACTGTAGCTTACCTTGACTGAGTTCCTATTGAATATCTTGTATAGTTTGTGTGTAGGTGGGAAATGCCTGTCTAAAAGTTTGAGGAAACTGTGGCCTACATTAGTCCTAACGTTTTTGCTAAATGGAGAGTTGAACCAAATAATGTTGCGTTGCCTGTTTTTGCGTGAGTGTTGTTGTGGTGTGTTCTGCATGTAGTGTAGTTTATATTTGTAGTTGCTGCAGTCTAGAGCATTTTGATAGATAGGAGCAGCCTCCATGGATGCTACTACGTTACCCTCCCCCCATATAGCGGCAAATCCCACAATGCGTGGACCCCATGAGTGGGAAAATGAGGTTGCGATACGTCAGATGTACATAGAAAACCGAAAAAGACTGCACATGCGGGACAATGACGTCATAGAATGTGCGCACGCAGGGTGTGCGCACTAAATTTTGTGTGATCTGATTGGTCCACAATGCACACAAAGGTGTGTGTGCACAGGTGTGGGTACTATGAGAGGGATGACATAATAGGGTGTGCACATGGCGTACAACGTATTAAAATTTTAAAAATACAACATATAAGAAGAAAGTATAAACAGAGTTTTCGAATGAAAAACAATGTTGCATAAAGAGCACATAAATCAAAAGGGCGACAAAGGAGGTTTAACCAATATGAAAATGTATACATTTTTGAGGCAAAACATGGAAACGAGACTCTTATTGGCAGGATTTGTGAATTAAACAAAGACAAAGCATAAGTTTTGTAACAATATATTTATAAAGTATAACAACGAATTGCAACGACAAACAGTTCTTAAACATATTGTTCAGGTTTAACAGTGTCCCTCCAGCTTAGATCGCTTGACTTTGTATACTGTTCTGTTTTCTGTGAGAATAAGTTTACGTCTTTTTCCCTTGTGCTCCACGGGTTTGACATCCAAGACTTTGACCGCTTTACGTTTTTTGCTCGCAGGCAGCACTGGTATGTTGTTGTATCCAATATGTCAGCCCAATCCCTGCCTTTACAACTTTATATACAGCAAACTTTCCCTTCTCTGGAGCTTCTCTAGAGCTTCTGTTCGATGTGAGGTCGATGTGAGGTTGATGTGGGGTTGATGTGGGGTCAATGTCAGGTCGATGTAGGGTCGATGCCAGGTCAATGTGGGGTCGACGTCCGATTGATGTGGGATAAATGTCAGGTTGATGAGAGGCCGATGTGGGGCCGATGAGAGGTCGCTGTGGGGGTTGAATGAGGTCGATGCAAAGCAGCTCTAGAAAAGCTCTACCGAAGCTAAAGAGAAGTTACAGGAATAAATTGTTATAAACGTTAATCCATGTGTGCAACTGCTACCTATCAAACCCACAAAGTGCAATGCACATTAGATCTTGAGTGTAACGCCTTTACCAACTTGGCCATCCTATGTGAAAGCAATGAATTAAAATATAGTTAAAAAATCATTTGCCGGGGGTGGCCGGGCACATTTTGAGAAGTCCCTGCGTCCCGCAGGCCTCGCAGGAAACAATCTTTTGGGACGCCGGGACGCCTCAAAATGTGCCCAGCCACCCCCGGCAAATTATTTTTTAACTATATTTTAATTCATTGCTTTCACATTTATCTGGCTAGGATGGCCGAGTTGATATGAAAGCGTTAGACTTAAGATCCAATGTGCGTTGCACTTTGTGGGTTTGAGTCCCCTTCCTGGCAAATGGATTTTTAATTCTCTCACGTTTATCTTGCTAGGATGGCCGAGTTTATAATGTTAAAGTATGCTACGTATCATTATGATGATTGATTGTAAAAATACCTGAACTGATAAGAGAGAGAGATAGAAGATGATACGAAAACACTTTAGGTAAATTCTCTAATTTCCTTCATCTATGCTGTTGTAAAAGATAAACCTTATATGGTAGTAATAGTAAAATGTCACCATATGTATATTGTACCAATTATTATATAATCACTTGTATATATAGATGTAACTTTGATTTAGTAAAGTAGAATGATTTGAGCTGTAGAAGTGTGAAGTTGTTTTGTGAGCTGTAAGTAGTCATTGGGACGAAATGTCTGCGTCCCATAACTTAACAGATAAAGGCGTTAGACTTAAGATCTAATGTGCATTGCACTTCGTGGGTTCAAGTCCCACTCCTAGCAATCTCTCTCATGCAGATGAGCTAATTTTTTAAAAAATTAATGGACTGGTGGTCCAGGGGATGGTGCGACTAGGTAGCAGTTGCATACATGGATTAACGTTTACAACAATTTATTCCTGTAACTTCTCTTTAGCTTCTGTAGAGCTTCTCTTGAGCTGCTTGGCATTGACCTCATTCAACCCCCACAGCGACCTCTCTCGGCCCCATATCGACTTCTCATCGACCTGACATTTACCCCACATCGACCTGACATCGACCCCGCATCGACCTCACATTGACCTCACATCAAGCAGAAGCTCTAGAGAAGCTCCAGAGAAGAGAAAGTTTGCTGTATATAAAGTTGTACAACGCAGGGATTGGGCTGCCGTATTGGACTATGACAACGTACTGCTGCTGCCTGCGAGCAAGAAACGTAAAGCGGTCAAAGTCCTGGATGTCAAACCCATGAAGCACAAGGGACAAAAACATGAATTCTTGCTTGCGGAAGACGGAACAGTATACAAAGTCAAGCGATCTAAGCTGGAGGACACTGTTAAACCTGGACAATATGTTTAAGAACTATTTGTTGTTGTAAGTCATTGTTATACTTTATAAATATATTGTTATAAATGTTAAGCTTTGTCTCTGTTTTAATTCACAAATCCCGCCAATATGAGACTCATTTCCATGTTTTGCCTTAAAAATGTATACATTTTCGTATTTGTTAAACCCCCTTTTTCGCCTTTTTGATTTATGCGCTCTTTATGCAACATCGTTTTTCATTCAAAAACTCTATTTATACTTATTTCTTATATGTTGTATTTTTAAAAATTTTAATATGTTGTACATCGTGCGCGCACCCTATGACATCATCCCTCTCATAGTATGCACACCCTTTTGTGTGCCCTGTGGACCAATCAGATTGCACAAAATTTAGTGCGTACACCGTGCACACATATCATTACATCATCCCACTCTTAGCACACACACCCGTGCGCACACACCTTTGTGTGCACTGTCGACCAATCAGATCACACAAAATTTAGTGCGCACACCCTGCATGCGCACAGTCTTTGATGACATTGTCTCACATGTGCAGTCACTTCCGGTTTTCTATGTACATGTGAACTATCGCAACCTCATTTTCCCACGCATGGGGTCCACGCATTGCGGAATTTGCCGCTATATGGGGGGGGGAACGTAGTAGCATTCATGGAGGCTGCTCCTATCTATCACAACGCACTAGACCGCAGCAACTACAAACATAAACTACACTACGTGCAGAACACACCACAACAACACTCACGCAAAAACAGGCAACACAACAATATTTGGTTCAACTCTCCATTTAGCAAAAACGTTAGGACTAATGTAGGCCGCAGTTTCCTCAAACCTTTAGACAGGCATTTCCCACCTACACACAAACTACACAAGATATTCAATAGGAACTCAGTCAAGGTAAGCTACAGTTACATGAATAATGTCAAATCTGAGATCAATAAACAAAATGCACGCATCATTAGGAAAAGCCTGAAGCAAGACACTAACACAGAAAGCTGCAACCTTAGGACAAAAAGTACATTCCCCCTCAATAAACAATGCATGACCTAAAACATAGTATACAAGGCACCTGTCACTACAAGCAATACAAGCAACACAAAACACTACATCGGCATGACTGCAAATACATTTAAAGAGCGATACAGAAATTATATCAAATCTTTCAATCACAAATAGTACTCCAATGAAACTGAACTTTCAAAGTCTATTTGGCAATTGAAAAATGCTAATCAAGATTTTAACCTAGCTTGGTCAATTGTAAAACGAGCTATTTCGTATACGAGAGGATCCAAAAGATGCAATGTATGTTTAGAGGAAAAACTCTGCATTTTAAAAGAACAAGATAAGGCCTGTTTACTCAACAAAAGATCCAAAATAGTTTCAACTTGCAACCACAAACGGTTCTTTCAAGTCCAAAAATTTAAACAGGAAGTACTAATGCCTTTTGAACCATGACACAACAAAGACAATTTAACGGGCATCGTGTTTTGAAATCTGTCTTTCCCACCTGTAGATTGCTACACGGATGAAACAGACTGTAGTGGACAAGTTTTGGTAAGCTTAATATGTTCTGTTTATATATATATATGTACTATGTTTTCTTGCTGTTACTTGTTACTAAATTGAGCTTTATACAGCAACTGTTGTATTTTCAATATTTTGCCATATATTAAATTTCCATCCTCCTCGACTAGCTTCTTCCTTTTGTAGCTCACATCTTCTAGAAGCGATAGGGATTTGTCCAGCACTTTGTCTTCACTTTTCTTCTTCATTTTTGCAACAGATCCTTCTGTCTTTGGTCGTGGATGAAGGACTATGTCATCATTTTCATCATCATCTGACTCAATTGCTGTGTGATCTGCTTCAATGAGGCAGACCCCAGGTGTTGGTTTGGTTTTTACAGAAGTGATACTCTCCCACAAAAACTGAAGTTGCTCGTAGAATCTCCAAGTTCGCATGTAAATGTCACTGGTGCCTGCACCACTTGAAACAGAGACTTTAACCTTGCCAAGCTCTTTCCCAAACTGTGTTCATAGGCTCTCATTTTGCCTTTAATTTCATCATCTTTAAAGCAACAGAAAAACTGCCTCGGTTATTGAGAATGTACCTATTACTGAGCAAAATAGCATCACATGAATTCAATAGTGTTGCTTTCAGGCATAGATGGGAAAATATAACGTGGAGTATTTCTATATGGCATTCTATACATAAACCTGTACTGGCCATGACATGTTGGTAACAACAAAGACAATAAAAAAAAAACAGACAACTAAAAAGCTGTATGTACCACAAGTATGCACAACACATTGAATTCTCACCTGTAAACGTGCTGCAATATTAATTTGTTATAGCCTTTCCTATTGTCTTTCTGGCAAGGTCCTTTTTGTTCTGGCACCTATAGTCAGGGCCTCCTGTTAAATAGGCACTCATATTCTGCCCAGCAACTTATCAAAAGTTCCTCTTTCTGAACAGACCAAATTGCTTTCTTTTTTGTGCTTTCGGACATTTTTTTCTTGGCTTCTGGACACCTGGCTATTCAAAAGAAGTTCATCCGCCATTTTGTCAAAAAAAATTGCAAAGAAATCGTGCAAAATTCGAGAAAAACTGAATCGATGGCAATATATCTGCGACAAAATCGCCATGGAATCGCCATGGAATGGCCATGAAATTGTCAGTAGTTTACATGTGCAATTTGAAATTGCCAAAAAAATCACCACCCAAATTGCACTAGCAGGCTGTCACCTGTGGCCAAATTAAGGCCTAAAAATGACATTCCATTGCACATAATCCAAGGCTAAATAATTTTGCGATTACAGGGTACATCAAGGCCCTGCGGATAGATATTTGCTAACCCCCATTCATAATTGTGCACAACTGCTGAAAAACGGCTGTTAAAGTTTGTGACATCATCACAATGGAATGTTGCTTTTTACCGCCGATCTACAGGGTATTTTCAAATAATTTTGTAGTTATTTCACAGTCAGGAGTATTCTGAATGGGTATATTCAAACTTGGATGCATATACATCTCTAGTGTTGCAAAACCAGCAGGGCCACTGTGACGACATCATCAGAATGCACTGTTACCGATGATTTTTCAGCTATTTATAGTTTACAAAAAATATAAAGGTTATTTTGTGTGGAGAGTACTACAAAAACCATCCTGCCACTTTGTTGTTTTTTTACTCGACCAGAGGAGTGAGAAATGGCGCAAGTTTCAAAAGAAAATACGAGTATGAAAAGTAAGCAGATAAAATACACGTCCCTTTAGCGTGGTTACTACGCGGAAAAAAGTCTTGTGTGATTTAAACAAAGTGAATTTGCTATATAATGTGACGTATACTTTCATGGCATCATTCATTGTCGCTGTCCTCGTCATCTTCAGAGGTAGTTGAATCGTCGCTTTCAGACAAGTGATTTGCATCTTCCTTTCCATTAGAGCAATCCATAGAGCATTTACAAAGACTTGTGCAACATAAATTTGCTTTCATGCACAAACAGCGATTAGTAGCACATCCTTTCTTGAAGGTGCATTCTATGTTTTCCATTATTGCATCTGGTGCAGGAACCAAATCCATCCAGTCTATGCTGACATTGCCATCGTTGTCGACCAACCATCCATGGCTCGTAATAGCGGGATAGTTTACCACTGCATTCAATGCATGTGCCAAATTGCTGCTTAGTAGACTGATCGTTGGATGTGCTTAACCAAAGCATCTTTTGCACATGGCATTTGATTGACGCCATATTTTCCAAGATTGAAAATCCTCAATCTTGCTTCATTAACGTTGTCTGAAGTTGACCGTTTGTATAAACGACACACAAATGCTTCCAGCACATTAAGGATGTCTGGGCTCGGTTCAAAACAAGAGCCAAGATTGGCAAATGATTCACAAAAATCTGGAAACTCGTCAGGAACTTCAAGGCAGCTAGTTTTCCCTTTCCGTAAAAAGCACTGGTGCTGTCACAACCTAAAAAATGTAATAATGGTCTGCCTTTAGTTTACATGTTTTTGTATAATCTAGCTAAAGTGAGCATGAACAAAAGATATGGTATAAACACCTGTGAATGCATGAAAACCGATTAGTGCTTTACATAAACGCAATCCTAATCGATCAAAAACTCCGTGGACGTCAATGACTTTTCTGTTGTTTCCTGAAGCAGTGTCAAAAAATAAACGAGATGCAATTTCGAGCTTATGGATAACATCAATATAAATACATCTGTATCAGGACTTCTGACCCTAACATTGCCAGCATGTACTGCAGCAGAAGCATGTTGGGCACGTAGTAGCAAGTGATTATCCGCCTTCTCATGATTAAAGTGTAGCTCTGGAACATCTTCAACATTTAACAAGGTAGTCCTGGAGTCAGTGAAGAGCTTGCGACATTCTGTCTCATGCATAAAAATCAAAGTAACATGCTGCAGCACTGACGACAGATCCAGTGTAATCACGTGTAAAAACACGAACTCGACCAATGATTCCTTGTTTTCACCCAAAGACAAAAACTTTTTGAATTGTTGAGGAACCTTCTGAGTTGCGCCACCAATTCTCACTCGTGTGACACCTGACATCAATCTTTTTGCTCGCTTGAGATTTTTTATGCTGACTGGAGGATAAGTATCGCACATGAAATCTACCCTTTCGCTTGAGATTTCTTTGCTGCATTGATGATAAGGTAAACCACTTTCTCTGCCAGCTCACCAAATGTCCCAGGAATATCATAAATGTTTGAAAAAATGCCATTCCGTCAATCAGAAGTGCATCGGTACAATCTGCTGGGCTCTCATTGGTATAGTCTGCACGGTAAGGCAATTCATGCATGAGTTTACATATTGGAGTTTTCAGTAAATCGCCATCAATTACTGCTAATGTTGTGGAATATTGCTTTAGGCTGTACTTCATCAGATTTTGCATGTCAATTTCACGGGACTATCCAATGGCTAAGAGACGAGAAATAAACTTTGAATCACTACATAATTCTACAACTTTACTGTACTTCGTTGTGGCTTTGCTACCAGTTGTCCTCTTCATAAATGTGTTCAGCTTCGCCTTCTCAATGGCCGTGAAGACATCTGGTTTGGCAGCTTTGACCTACTCTGAGACAAATTCCACAAACTTTTCCTCGCCAATATCGTGAGACCTGAGGAGATCAGTTGACACAGCCGGAGTTTTGACTTCACCATTTGCAATATTTACAAGTTCCTCAAGATCTTGATCAAACAGATCAGTGATGGTTAGCAAGAACATAACAATGCCTTGTCATGGATTCTCTTTCTGGCTGCACCAAAATCCATCGTTTCACAGCAGCACGGTTCAGGGTGAGGCCAACAATCCTGCCTTTAGTTTTTGAGTTCCTGTTGAATGTTTGCTCCATCGCCTGGTAACATGCCATTGAAGAAAATCCATACCAATCTTGTCTCTGACATGTCCAGTTCTCAACCACAGCTTCAAGAGCTCCTGGAATACGGTAAAACAGCGTTATCCAAAAATACTTTCCAATTATCTCTAAGAAATCTCTCATATTAAAAAATCAGCACCAATAATAACCAATGCCTTAACGCCAGGCATACAGAAAGACAAAAGGAAAATAATGTATGCTACAATAATAACAATGTTATTGGTTATCAATTACCAATCAGAACATTTTGTGAAAAAAGTGTGGTCATTTTCTCTGACATTTTACCTGGGTGCTTTTTGTCCAAAGTAATCATCTCCAACCAATAAATAGACCCGTATCTGAAGTAATTCACTCAATCCGCAGCAAAAAAACATGGTGGCATGGAATGAACAGAAGACAAATGCAATTCCCAGTTGTTTTCTCTCGTAGCGCGGATGAACGACAGCAAAACTTGTACCATTTAAATGTACAATAATCAGTACGCCATTGTATGATTCGTCGCAGACTTTGTTTTTATGAACAGACTGAAATCATCCAAAATTTCAACCAGCTGTTTCGACTGCGAGATGTCACCAAGTTCAGGATATGATGCTACCATGCTTTCTGCAAAAAGAAATATTTGCTTGCCTTCTTACTCTATTAATATTACGGGATGCCCTTTTCAGCGTCTTAATACTTACTCATCATATTTAAACATTAAAAAATTTGAGTGAAGCAAACATATAATAATCTAAAAATGGTTAGTCTAATACAGTATGCATCAGATGTGTCGAAATTTTATGCAGTTGGGGAATTTACGATAGTCTCATACCAAGAAATGTGTTAATTTCCATTTGTGATTCATGTGGTAATGATTGGATAAAGGAATTGAATAGCATACCCATCATGGCCTCATACACTACTTTGTGGATACGCAAACTTTCGTAAAATGCTTGCCACTCATTACGCCTTCCAACGATCCAAGAGCAACAAGATCAGCTTCAACTAACAAATCCCGAAAATGTATAGAATTATATACTAATTATTTCTTGGCCTATGGTTTTTGGGGAAGAAAATTTTCCTGAGTGTTTTTCGGAAACTTGGGTTATAAATAAGTTATTTTCATGGGTAGATATTAATATTTAAAGCATATCTTTAAGCCGCCATCACCGAATAGCTTGGAAATTGCCCCAAGAATGCCATTGCCTTATGGAAAGCTCCCATACATACAATTAAACGATTGACATAGGTCACATCCTTCCACATGATCTGTTGAACCTTTGCATAAATGGCTTTGTCAAAGACAAGGCATACATAAGGTACACCCAATTCATCAGCAATTTTTCTGCTCT
>JAOBYK010693776.1:0-10159 GCA_025434845.1 Phenganax subtilis
CTTCCATAAATCGCCATATTACATTTAAACGCCCGCGCTGTGGCCTAGTGACAAGGTGCTCTGCCATATCTGAAATATCCCTCACCGCTCTTTTCCTGCTGCTAATGAATAATAAGGTCGAGTAGTATTAGAATGCTCTATGATTACGAGATATCCGGTGACGAAGGAAAAAATAAACAGAGGCAGAGACTTTTTTAGTACAGGAAATCATAGAATTTTAGAGGGAACTACCATTGAAGAGCCTAATCAAAGATGGTAGATAAAATTCTAGCGTCCTTTGCTGAAAAACAGAAACAGGGGTCTAAAAGGCAATTAAAAGCAAAAGGGTAAATTAAATTGTGAAAAGATAACCAAGAAGTTCATACAAAAATCGAAGATATCAGATTGGAGTAATCTGAAGTTTCCACCCCCATTAGAGAACATTAAAAAGTCTAAGAGAATTACTAATGCAAAGATAAATGCTGTTAGAATTATCAAGGAACATACGATTTATCCTTCAGGCAACATTCACGTTGAACCAACCATTAGAATAATTCGATCGGAAATAAATATTGTAATTTAAAAAACAAATTAGGTATATTACTTACAAGTCAACTCATCGAAAGACTTAATGAGATACATAAAGGTCATCACTGTTTTTGATACTTTGGTAAGAAATACTTATTAATCAATCATAAAAATTATTGTAGATCTCTCAATTCGGTGATAATAATATTTCTAAACGAAAATCTGTTAAATTCAACAATTGGTAACACATGACTCAGCTACCATTTGTATAACCTTTAGACCTTGAACGCTTAACGAGACAAACAGAAAAGTGTTAGGTAAAGGCATCAGGCAATACTAAAAACATGAACGAAGCAAACTTTTGTTACTATGAGGGATGTATTGAAGATGCGGTCTTTAAGGCTGAGCTAAAACATTATACAATGAAATCAGAGAACGAAGGCATTGCCAAAATAGTCCATTTTTCTGGCTTCAATTCTCGCACCTTTTTCTTGCCCCTCGCACCTTTGCTTCAGGCCTTGTGCCTTTTCTAGCACTTTATGTCGTATTTTTCTCCTCCTTTTGGACTTTCATTTTGCCTGTTTTTTTCAATTGTATTTAAAGCGACACTGAAGTTTTAGAGCTTTTAAACCAGATTTAAATTGCTGTGAAGGTGCTGTAACACAAAAAAAATGCAAAACTTACAGCTGGAAAAAATGAAAACGCGAGCCTCGTAACAGTCAATCGCTTATTTAAAAACAATCCGTTTATTGTAACCAGTTCGTCTAATCAGGACAAACATTGCCAAGCGATTTAAACACAAACCTATTGTATTACCACTCATTCAAAAACCACAGAGCAAAGTCCCTATCGCGATTTAAGCCTGAACAACAAATACTCTATTCTGCATAGAGAAAATGACAAATTGTTGGAGATGGTCAGACACCGCAGTGATATCGAACTGCAGCTAATCCACGAAAAATATCGATAAACCAAACCGTCAAAACATGCAGTTGAACCAAGACGTTTGTAATGTCCAATCAACTAGCCCAGTTAATGAGGCAGAAAAATTCCGACAAACAGACACTTGCAATCAGCTAGTCTAGCACGCCAGTGGTAGTCAAAAAGACCAGTCTAAACGTCCCCTACATCCAGCTATGACTACAGTTGTTGGTGGTTCAATGTTGAAATATCCTAATACAACAATGCTCGGCCAAAGCCTGAAAAAGCGGTGTACTTGAGAGAGTGTCCTTTCAAGAAACTAGGGTCCCAGAAATGAAGCACGATGCAAAACCTTCCCGATTCTCATCCTTTAATGCCTTATCGCCATTTTTTATTGCCATACATTGAATAATATATTATTATATTAAAACATTTTATTATATATTATTGCATAATGTAGCTATATTACACATCAGTTTTTATTTTTTGCAGATGTCTATTTTGGAGTAGGTCGTCCTTTGGCAGATATCTACACTTGGAGAAAAGAGAGCTGTCCAGCAATGTAACAAGGACAATATATCAGCATTTTCCAATGTTTTATAGCTTCAATCCAATAACTCTTGATTTTTACAAAAAGCAAGTGTATTTTATCTGTCGTGGTTTTGGCATATTTTCCATTGACTATAATGGCAAAAACAGAAGAAAGATATCTCAAGATGGTGACAGGTCGTTCCAAATTTTTAGGAACTCCCTGTACTTCCAGGATGGTACATCAGATAATATTCGTCAGATTAACATGTCTAGTGGAAATATTATACGCTACATTTTATTGCCAAAAATTTGCCGAATCTGGGATGTTGTCATTGTGGACAGATCAGGTCAGCGCCGAGGTTAGTTTCATTCAATATTGAATAACATAGTTTGCAACAGTATGTTCTCAATTTGGAAAAGTGTGGGCAGGAAGCAATGTGGACTAGTGATGGTTACAGTATGAATGATCTAGCTTCATGGGATTTACAAAGATGAGCTGAGTGGAACACGCTTTAGATCTCATACAGATTGAATGCAAACATTATATCTAACCTTTAAAGCGACCAGCTTAAAGTTAATGTGGTTTGTCAAGCAAACTCTGTTTGCAATTTTCAGCAAATTAATTGAGTGATTTGTTTTCTGTAAATCAGAAACAGAATAGTAAATAATTCGACCAATGGCATTGCATGGGATTTAGATGTACTGTATCATGATTTCTTTCGTTGGTCGATTGAGCAAAAAATCTCATTAAAAGTTTTACAGATAGAAATTAGCGTGAAGAATTCTACAAAGACCTCGCCCACGAGAGGGAGCAAAAAGTCTTGAGTGATAAACTGATCGCTTCATTTCAATTGTGGAGATGGATAGATTGTATGAGGTTTTCGACTATCGAACATTATTTTACCTTTGAAATTCGTTTGCAAATGACTATAAACTTCCACTTCTAGCAAATGTATGACCATCTGTTGTTGTATGATTTGTCTAAGATCAAATCCGTACTATGTGCCCAGGCCTGGCTGTTGTACGGCATAATTGATCAGAAAATCTACTTTCTAACAAATAAAATGTACTATGAAGTGAGAGCCGGTAATCAGATATTTCTCCATTCATTGACGAGCCCCACAAACATTTCACTTTTCGTATGGATGCTGGAAATCAAAAAAGGCATTAAACAACAATACAAGATTAAAAAACAAAAAATGCCCTGATCTCATGGCAATAAAATAACATGATTCATGATGAATTATGAGACAAAGATAAACAGCTCAAAGGGGTTTCTTGATCGTTCGTTTGAATCACGAAAAATAAAATTACCACTCTCGCTACTGATACGAAATTCATCATATCTCACAAGGAATATGGTTTTCTAATGAGTTAAAATGACTTATATAATATAAACGCTACCTTAATGAATAACGTTTGACAAATTATGAAGCCATTTTAATGGTAAATAGCGTCAATCAACTCGCATTGCCGAGAGAGTTTACTCAAGTATATTGTTGGATCAATAAAGCCAATGCATTGTGTTGATCTGAAAAAAGATTTCATTATTGTTCATAAGATCTTACAAATCGTAGTTAGAAGTTTTTTAGATAATACAATAGAGGTTAAAATTGACCAGGTGTCAAGAACTCCTCACGCCGGTGGCATAAGAGGGCAAGCTTTGAAAGAGTTTGACTAATAGTCGAGGGTCGAGGGTTGAGGGTAAAAAGTCAACGGCGAGAGTAAAGAAAAAATGTCGAGGATCGAAAAAATCTTGTTCAACAACACGAAAATAATTACAGTAACTATATGATTGCTAAACGCGTATACCCTTAAAGAGTAAACATCTAAACGAATATGAAGCGCGATGCAAGCTATTATTGCAGGTCTCGGATGTTTTTGGAGTATAAAAAGCTGTATCGCAAATCCTGAGTGAGTGGGCAACAGTTTTATTTAGATTGTCTGTGAGATTGTCTCTATTTTTCCCACAGCATTTGCGATTCTAGTGGGTCAATAACTTCAAACCAATTCAAACTTGTCGATTAAGCATCGCGTGGAAACGACAGTACAATCAAAAGCACAGCAAGTAAATAAAAATATAGCCCATGACCGCCAGGATTATATGAAATACTAAGGCCAGCCTCTTTTATTCTACCTTTAAGCACTTCCATTTTTTGCAATTAGTAATTAAAGCTACACGCGAATACGGCTTTAAACTGAAGGATTTTGTTTGTATCTTCTGCACTGCACGAGTCAATGATGGAAAGAAGGATTGGAATGACATAACACCACTTCGATATAATGGTAAATGCTAACCCCGAAATCCGGGTTAACATCTCAGGGTGACAGTGACACATCATCCTAGTGCAATTTTTGTGTGTACAGTATATGAAGACTAAATCAACGCCTCTATTTTTCTAAATACATTTTATACTCCCAGTCTCGTAGATGAATATGACTGAAAGCCAGATTCTTAACTGCTTATGCACTGCCATAACGTTTAAAATGAAACTTTCCCCAAACTTTAATTCATCATGCAGATCACATTTATTCATGTGTAGCCTAGTTGGTGAATGCGCCTATAATTCACTGAAGTGAGCTAAAGTAGAAATGTCTGATTGTCTTTTCCGAAGTCCACTCAAGATATGCCTGTTCGACGTTAGTAGTAGATTATACCCCACATATGGCGCCAGAACTGACGCCAAACGGACTGACCGGACGTTGACCTAACCCTAGGTAATGTTAATAGGCGAGGTGACGTACGGTGCACCTGCGATGCTCGTTACTCCAGTAACGCTACTAAGCGAGGTAACCTTACCAGCTAAGGTAACGTTACCCTTGGAGGTGAAGTACCGGGCACGTGCAATACCGATTTGAACCGGATTTTAGGTGGTATAAATCGAGGTTTTTTGCGCACACAAGGAAGGAAAAAAGGGGGTAACACAAATACGAAATTGTATTGATTTTATTATTATTATTATTATTATTATTATTATCATTATATTTAGCCAGGATACCCACATCACCGAAGTGATGGCAAAATATGTATCAAAAATATGTATGTAGATATGCAAAATATGTATGCAAAATATGCTTGGAAGCAGGCATAAATTAAAACGCAGACACGGTTTAAAATCTGTAACAATATATTTCTAAAGTATAACAATGAATTACCAGAATAAACAGTTCTTAAACACATTTGCCAGGTTGAACAGTGTCCTCCAGCTTGGATCGCATGCAGGGCTTTTACAGACTACATCGCAGCGCAAGAGAGACAACGAAGAATCCCATGCGTCAGCATATTAGCTTGTGCGGAGAGGGTTTAGTCAGTGTACTAAAGTATCGTGGAGACAAGTGTAATATCTAGGCCAGCCAGAGCCCGCATCTTGGGCGTACGCCCGATTGGCGGGAGAGCGAACACATGCTTTTGCCGAGTTGAATGCATTGCATCGTAGTGTTAAAGATATTTTAATCTCTTTGTGAGGTTAAATTTACGTATGTCCGAAGGTCAACAGTCAGGTATTGTTTCTTATGTATTTGAGCTTAGGTTTAACGTTTCTGTGTTCGTAATTTACCAATTTGTAGTGTATTTGTGTACTTCTTTAGAAACACAACTTCGTTAATAAACAATATATCTCACGTGTGTTTCCCTGTTGACACATAACGGGCTTACAAAGTTTCTGACTGCTTCGTGCTTCGTGAAGGCATTTATGTTATAGTCAGCTAGTAAAGAGAAGACTCGATACAGATTTATACTTGGTTAAAGAATCATTACGAACTCCGATAACGAATTCGGATCAAAGATACTTCGTGTTGTATCAAGATATAGCCACATTACAGATGCAGAGATTTATTGGTAAAGAAAGTTTACCTATGTGGGACATTGTGGGTTCGGTCTGTGATTAGAATATAGTAAAGAATTCAAAGACTATGGTCTAATACGTGAACTTGTGTGTGTATCCCTTACCAGAGTGTTAGTAATTTATGTGAGAAGTAAAGAGCGTTTAGGTCAAGAAGAAACCATCGAAATGGGCACGAGACGAGACAGAAACGAAAGATTGAACATGGATGTCATCAGAGACTAGGATAGAGATGAACTAGTTAAACCACATCCTTTACATTATATTGCTGAGTGGCTTGAGAGGGTCGAATGTCCCCCTAGGGCCCATTCCTTGTCCCAAAGTCAGGGCGTGGCTACAGTTTTACAAAATACCTCCCCAGAAATCAGTAAGTCGGCCCCAGCATTGAGTGTAAGGTCGAAACAAGGAACTAGTACAATTGCTAGAAGTAAGTTACAATTGCAGTTGGAGCAGTCACAGAAGTAGCAAGCATTAGATAGAGAAACTCAACACTTAGAAATGGAAATAAAAAGACAAGAACTAGAGCTAGAACAGAAACGACAACTTGCTGAGCTTGCAGAAATGAAGGAGTTGCAAGAAATGGAAGCTCGAATGGCAGAGGTGGAGCTTATTGAACAACTGGACAACGACGGTGAGCAATACTTAGGTTCTGATGATGAGGAACAGGACATAAGTCACGATTATCGTGACCCCTATAAGACATCAGGAGACATGAAGCGACGCGAAACGGAAAGGCGAGACGCGGAACGACACACAGCGGAAAGACTACACACGGAAAGACGGGAAGTGGAAAGGCGAGACGCGGAACGACGCGAAGCGGAAAAACGAAACGCGGAGACACTGGAAACGAAATGAGATGAAACGGTGTTTGGGAACATGCGACAAAGGAGTGAACAGTTCAGAGCAAGCATACCCGATCATATGTGGCAAGCACGAAGGTTGTATGGTACCCACTGCGACACAGTTATACCACGGAAGATGCAGTCAGTGCAGTTCCATTTGCTGGAACTGCCCCTGAAAGAGCAGAGACATCCGAGGGCAGGATTACAAGACGAATATACCACTGACAGGCGATTTGCCAACAACAACCAAGCATACATAAATCAGCAAAGCTGGACCGTGCCTACCAATCCAACAACTCAAGGTCCTGTACGGCCTCAAGCCTGGCAAACGGTACCCGAGAGTCAACAGATGTTCGAGCAACAACAACAAGCACTGAAATTAATGGCGATAACCATTGGATCCACGATCAGCAAAGGATTCGTGATGTCCAAAAGGGAATATATGACATTTGACGGAGATCCGCTCGATGATCCCAGCTTTATAACTAATTCTAAGACCAACGTTGTCTATACTCTATAGCGGCAAAGCTAAGGAAGCCATAAGCGGAACGGTAATGTTGTCACCTGAAGATGGTTATAAGAAGGCCAAGTCTATTCTGTATGACATGTTTGGGCAAACGCATATAGTGGCTGCATCGCATACTGATCAGTAACACAGGGCTGTGTGATTAAAGAAAATGAGAGTGAGAAGCTCATGCAACTGGCGAGAGACATGGAGAACTGTGGAATGAACTTGAATAAGCTTGGCTACCAATCCGACATAAATTCTAGACAAAACATAAGTTTGTTTTGCGATTGCCGATGTACCTTCGTTCGGACTGGGCCAAAGAAGCTAATAACCTCAGAGATCAAGATACTGAGCCAGGTTTCACTGCGCTCACCAAGTTCGTGGTGAAAACGGCCAAACTGGTGAACACGGAGTGCGGTCGATTGGTCAATGTCAGAACGGACAGTGAGAGGAACAAGCCCAGACCCCAAAGCAAAGCGTTCAGACGTGCCTCGGTCAATCAAGTTTACAAAAAAGGACCAACAAGGACCGGTCAGAGGAACAAACGAAGTAGGCCATCAAGAATAAACTCAATGAAGTGTCCTTACTGTGGCAAAGATGGCCATGCGCTGGAGAAATGTTACAAATTTCAGGGAAAATCATTCATCAAAAGAAAGACATTTGTCTCTGTAAAGGGATTGTGCAACATCTGTCTGACGAAGGGACATTTCGCCAACAAGTGCCAGAAAGGTCGCAGCTGTTTCATTCCTGGATGTGGAAAACGGCATCATCCCTTACTTTACTTGGCCGATTCCAACGAGAAGGGACCAGAAGAGGAAAAATCTGGCAAAGACAAGAAACGAGAATTAACGGAGCCGAAGAATACCGAAGTTCCGAATGCGCAAACAGGTCATTGTGGCGTGACGGATACAGCAAGAAAGCCAGTTTGCTTGAGAGTGAATCCAGTGAGAGTGTTTGGCGAGGACAATAGTAGGGAGAAGACTATATATGCCATCCGAGATGAGGGGTCAAAAACGACTTTGATCAAAGAGAGCTTAGTAAAGGAACTAAACTTGAAAGGTCACGCTGTGGACTTCAGATTGACGACTATGAACAACGTATCTCAGGAGTCAGGGAAGTCACACCAAATTTATGTGCAAGGTATCAATCAGAAGGAGATCTTAGAGATTTCGAATGCATTATCTATCAAGAATCTTTCAGTGGCGAGAAGCTGCATACCTACGAAAGGTGATATAGAAAAATGGAGCCATCTGGATGGCATCGATGTCTGCAAGCTTAAAGACCGTGAAGTGACGATCCTCATTGGAACTGATGTACCAGAAGCTCAATGGAAGCTCAAAGAACGATGTGGGCGGAAGAAAGAGCCTCGCACTATAAGGACCCTCCTAGGATGGTCTGTTGCTGGTCCCATGGGAAAGGGAAGAAATAACAATTTGAGCAGTTTCTTTATCTGCAGTCAAGACGAGTCTCTTGCTGAGATGGTCGAGCACATGTTCCGGCTAGATTTCAGTGAGCCGCCTCACCCGAAAAATTAGCCATGTCGTTAGAAGATAAGAAAGCTCAGGTGATTATGGAGAGTTCGATCAAGGTCGTCGCAAATCATCACCAACTAGACTTGCCTTTTCGAGAAAAGTTACCGTTTCCAAACAATCGAGGTATGGCTGAGAAAAGATTAAACTCACTAAAGGCGCGATTCAAGAAAGATACTGATCTATATGACAAGTATAGGAAGGGAATCAATGGGTATGTGGAGAAAGGCTTTGCATCCAAGGTCCAGCAAATTCCTGCTGCTGATGAGCAGTCCCAGTGGAAAGACGTGTGGTACCTTCCTCACCACCCCGTCATTCATCCCCAGAAACAGCAGAAACCGAGAATAGTTTTCGATTGTGCCGCTCTGTTTGAAAGCGTATCGCTGAACAAGCGGCTACTTCAAGGCCCAGATGCAGCTAACAAGTTAATTGGCGTACTGATGAGGTTCCGTGAGGAAGCCACGGCGTTTATGGCAGACATAGAAGTGATGTTTTGTCAACAACCCCCGGAGGAGTATCAAATGCTTGTCCATCAGTTCAGTGCTACGTCATCTCCTAGTTGTGCCGGATTCTGCTTGCAAAAGTCGGCCAGTGAGTTTGAAAAAACATTTGATCCATCTACGATAGAGACCATTCGAAAGAACTTTCACGTGGACGATTGTCTCAAATCTGCGTCAAAACCCCAGAAGGCAATCCATTTAATAAGGGAGCTCTGCGAGCTGCTAGCAAAGCGCTCATTCCATCTGACCAATTTCATCAGCAACGATAGAGAAGTGATTGATTCTGTTCCGGAAGCAGAACGCACGAAGTCTGTTGCCAACCTTGACTTCAGCGAGCTACCAGTCTTAAGGGCACTTGGAGTGCTGCGAAACGTGCAAGACGATTCCTTTACCTTCCGAATAATCAGAAGAAAGAACACCGCTACTCGGAGAGGAATCCTGTCAGACGTTAGTTCAATGTATGATCCATTAGGATTCGCTGCGCCTTTCATACTACCTGCCAAACGCCTCCTACAACAACTGTGTAAAGACCAAATTGGATGGCACGAAGAGATTACTCCGCAGACGTCGGAATCGTGGAAACGCTGGTTAAAAGATTTGCCTCAGTTAGAGAAGACTGCGGTGCCAAGATACTTCAAATCCTGTCAACTCGCAAAAGTGGTCGACGTCCAATTGCACCATTTCTCGGATGCATCCTCGGGGAGATACGGATGTGTTTCGTACCTACGTTATAAAGATGTTGACAACAGAGTCCAGTGTTCTCTCGTGATGGGAAAGTCCAACACGCTGGGCATAAACGATGTCCAAAACGCCGTGATTGCTCAGTTGTCGATATATTTGAGCAGCGGAGTTTTCTGCAGTACTTCATGGTAGGTTCACTGATATTACATTTGAAAAATCAAGATGGCGTCAGGCAATTTTGGAGTCAGTGAAGCAATAGATATGATTTTTGACGAAACACATGACGATATACCATGTG